>CAUYPK010072520.1:0-23562 GCA_963574355.1 Loris lydekkerianus | reverse complement strand
GTGTTGCAGGATTCTGTTTGTTAGGATCTTGTTGAATATTTTTGCATCCATATTCATTAGTGATATTGGTTTATAATTTTCTTTTCTTGTTGAGTCTTTTCCTGGTTTGGGGATCAGGGTGATGTTTGCTTCATAGAATGTGTTGGGTAGTATTCCTTCTTTTTCTATATTTTGGAACAGGTTGAGTAATATAGGTACTAGTTCCTCTTTAAAGGTTTGGTAGAATTCTGATGTGAAGCTATTTGGTCCCGGGATTTTCTTTTTAGGGAGATTTTGTATGGTTGATGCTATTTCAGAACTTGATATGGGCCTGTTCAACATTTCCACTTGATTCTGGCTAAGTCTTGGAAGGTGATGTGTTTCCAAGTATTAGTCTATTTCCTTCAGATTTTCATATTTCTGAGAATAAAGTTTCTTGCAATATTCATTAAGGATTTGTTGAATTTCTGAGGAGTCTTTTGTTATTTCATCTTTGTCATTTCTAATTTATGAAATGAGACATTTTACCCTTTTTTTCCTGGTTAGGTTATCCAAAGGTTTATCTATTTCATTGACCTTTTCAAAAAGCAACTTTTTGATTTATTGACTGTTGTATAATCCTTTTTTTCCAATTTCATTTAATTCTGCTCTAATTTTGGTTATTTCTTTTCTTCTACTGGGTTTGGGGTTGAAATTTTCTTCCTTTTCTAGTTGCTTCAGATGTCCCATTAAGTTGTTAACTTCCTCTCTTTCTGTTCTCTTGAGGAAGGCGTGCAGTGCTATAAACTTCCCTCTTAGGACTGCCTTTGCAGTATCCCAGAGGTTCTGATAATTCATGTCCTCATAGTCATTTTGTTCCAAAAATTTGGTAATTTCCTTTTTAATCTTGTCTATGAGCCAGCTATCATTCAGCATAAGGTTATTTAACTTCCATGTTTTTGTATGAGTATGTAGATTCCTTTTCTTACTGAGTTCAACTTTTATTCCATGGTGGTCCGAGAAGATGGAAGGAATAATTTCTATTCCTTTAAATTTACTGAGGTTAGATTTGTGACCTAAGATGTGATCGATATTGGAGTATGTTCCGTGGGCTGATGAGAAGTATGTATATTCGGTTTTGTTGGGATGAAATGTTCTGTAGATGTCTGCTAAATCCAAATGTTTGATTGTTAGGTTTAAATCTAAAATTTCTTTGCTCACCTTCTTATTCCAGGATCTATCCAACACTGCCAAAGGAGTGTTGAAATTTCCGACTATTATAAAGCTGGAGGAAATCAAGTTGCTCATGTCTGTTAGAGTGTCTTTTATAAATTGAGGCATATTCTGTTTGGGTGCATAAATATTAATAATTGAAATCTCATCATTTTGAGTACCCTTAACAAATATGAAGTGACCATTCTTATCCTTCCTTGCTTTTGTTGGTTTAAAGCCTATTGTGTCTGCAAATAGAATTGCAACACCTGTTTTTTTTTCTGATTTTCATTTGCCTGAAATATAGATGACCATCCTTCCACCCTGAGTCTATATCTTTTAAGGTAAGATGAGATTCTTGTATACAGCAGATATCCAGCCTGAGTTTTTGTATCCAGTCAGACAATCTGTGGCTCTTTAGAGGACAGTTTGAGCCATTCAAATTAATGGAGAATATTGGTAAGCCTGGTAAAATTTTGGGTATCAAGTTTTTCGAAAGTCCAGTGGACATTTTTAATCCTTTCGCCACTGTGGAAGTTGGAGTTTGATCAAAAATTTCTGAGGGAATTTACTTTTGTTGTACAGGATTGAGCTGGTCATTATGGAGGATGGGTCTGAGAAGATCCTGGAGAGCTGGTTTAGTTATGGCAAATTTTTTCAACATGTGAATGTCATTAAAGTATTTAATTTCTCCATCATGAATAAAACTCATTTCAGCTGGATATAAGATCCTGGCTTGAAAGTTATTTTGTTTTAGGAGATTGAAAGTTGATGACCACCCTCTTCTGGCTTGAAAGGTTTCAGCAGAGAGATCTGCAGTCATTCCAATATTCTTCCCTTTGTAGGTTATGGTTTTCTTACGTCTGGCTCCTTGCAGAATTTTCTCCTTCATATTAACTTTAGTGAAGTTAATTATGATGTGCCTGGGGGATGTCTTATTTGGTTTGAGTCGTACTAGGGTTCTGAAACTATCTGTTATCTGAATTTCAGAATCTCTTCCCATGTCTAGAAAATTTGCTTTCACAATTTCAAGGAGAAGGGCCTCTGTGCCTTGCAAAGCCACTTCATCACTTTCAGGGATTTCAATGAGGCAGATATTAGCCTTCTTCAAATTATCCCAGAGCTTTGAGAGAATGATCCGTTTTTGCTCTCCATTTCTCTTCCTCTTTGAGTTTGGGAGCATTCTAAAGCTTTGTCTTCAATGTCAGAAATCCTTTCTTCTGCTTGCTCCACTCTGTTACTGAGGGATTCTATTGTATTTTTCAGATCTTTGAGGGCTGCAAATTCTTGCATCATGTGTCAAAATCTTTGGTGATTTTGTCTTTAAATTCGTTGAATTTTTAAGACAACTTTTGAAATGCTCCTCTAATTCCTAATTCCAACTTTTCTTCCATTCTATTAATCTTGTTTGCAATCCAAATTCTGAATTTGATTTTTGGCATCTCAGCCATCTGTTTATGAATGGGATCTTCAGTTGCATCTGCCATATCTTTTCTTGGGGGCATTGATCTACTCTGGTTATTCATGTTACCGGAGTTGTTCTGCTGATTCTGCCCCATGATTGTTTTACACTGTTTGATGAGATGAGAGGATAGAGAATTTGGGTTGGGGGCTCCAGAAGTATTGATTAACCAGCCCTTTGCCCAAAAGCTGGGACTTGGTGTCTAAGCGTTGCCAAGGATCCATACAGTTCTATGGCCTGAACAACTGGGGACCTGCTTGGTGTGGTGGGGCTAAGTGGCTCTGTCTTGTTTTCAGTTGGTCTCTGTCCTACCCTAGTGAATCAGTTACTCTGGGTAGAAGTCTCAACTTTGGAGAAATACCAACAATTAAGTCACCCTATCCCTGATGGACAACAATTGGAAAAGAAATATCAAACCTTCCCACAACCAAATACCCAGGGTACCACTTGGATATTCCTCAGGCAATTGGTCCAGTTCAAGAGGTCCAAATCAATTGTCTCAGTCCACACCAGTCTCGAGTGAGAGAGTTTAAAAGGTCTCTGGCTACTAGATTGAAGGTGTCTGCTGACAACTCAATTATGAGTTGCTCTGGTGGTCCATGATGTCTGGAGGACCCACCCAGCAAACAGACTAGTCTTGGAAGCTTGATGCCTCCTTCCCCACCTTGCACCTCTGTCACACCCAGGCACTGATAACCCTGCAGGGCTGTGACCTAGTTGCCTCCAATGAGCAGATACTCCAGGGGTTTGCTCCTGCCTGAATCACAGGGAGGTCTATGTCTCCTCAGCCAGGCACTGCTGTCTGCCACTACCCCGCAGGGGGAGGTGAGGCCTGACAACCTCGGGTGCTTAATGGAGGCTGGGCTGTGCACTCAGTTCCAGCCCCACCCCTGACTGATGTTACTGACAGAACAGAACAACTTCACAGAATTTGTTTCTGTCCCAGCTACCTTCCCCCTGCAGAAGAGAGGCTGTTAGAGTTCACAGAATCTGCACCTCAAGCCCTGTATGTGCCGCTGTCTGGTTCTTGGCTGCCATTTGTATTCCAGCAGCATATGGTTACCTGTCAGTTGCAGTCTCTGCCTGCCCTCCTTTGTCTTTGCTAATGATCCTCTGAGGCCTGGGTGTGTCCCAGGTTCAGTAAAGCAGTCTTCTGGGTCAGCCCCACCCTAGGAATCTGCTGGCTTCGCGTGTGGGTTTTCTAGTCCCTGTGCTCTGCCCAGGCTGGTATTGCCTCAGGCAAACCCTTTACTCCTGGGGCCTGCGTTTCAGTCCCAGATCTATTCCACCAGTGGCTGCCACCAGAGAAGATGCCCAGCCTCCTCTGGTTGCCCAGAGAGACAGGGCGTGTGACTCTGGAATATCCAGGGGTGAGCCCTATTGTTGCTAAAAATGGCTGCTGCTCTGTCCCTCGAGGCACCACCCCTCCTATGTGGTCCCTCTCAGTCAAACATCCTCTCCTCACTCCTGTGCCACAGAATCAGCACTGAACAGCAGCAGTCCATGCCCTGTCCACACCTCTTGAGAAAATACCTAAGAATCTGGACTCCTAGGGAACAGGCTTCCAGACCTCAGAGTGAGAGTGGAGGGGAGTGATGGGAGCTCAGAATTGCAGGTAGAATATATACAGTTTTATGCCTGGCAGGAGAGCACCATGGCACTCTAGTAGGGGAAGTTAGGTCCAGTTTTTAGAGGGTCTCTCCCGTGGGATATAATGGGAGGACTTTGGAACTCTGTTCATTTGTTTATGGGGTACTCCAAGCCATTCTCATGGGGGAGGGAATTCCCAATGGCTTCGCAATGGATTTTGTACCTTTTCTTTGTATCCTTGGGGTTGCAGCTCCCCTCAGCAGGTTGATGTGCATTCTTCAACCTTCTCTCTTGGCGTAGCTCTAATCTGCCAAGTTAATTCCTCAATTTCTGTCCTTTAACTCTCCTTGTGGACAGGAGCCTCTGTGGAAAGCTGGCTTCAGTCAGCCATCGCTTGCGTACTTGTTAAGGGCAATTGTTTTCATACCTACTATTTTAAGTGTGTGCTCAGCATTGTTCCACTGTTACTGAACTAGATTTATTGCTTATATTACTTAGCTCAATTCAGTGTTCCTAACTCTTAAATCAAGATAATGTTTCTTTCTTTCTTTCTTTTTCTTTTTTTTGAGACAGAGTCTCACTATGTTGACCTTGGTAGAGTGCTGTGGCTTCACAGCTCACAGCAACCTCAAACTCTTGGCCTTAAGCGATTCTCTTGCCTCAGCCTCCCAAGTAGCTGAGACTACAGGCGCCTGTCACAACATCTGGCTATTTTTTTGTTGCAGTTGTCGTTGTTTAGCTGGCCTGCACTGGGTTCGAACCTGCCGGTTCTGGTGTATGTGGCTGGCACCATAACCACTGTGCTACAGACAGTTTGCGAAGATAATGTTTCTAAAAAACAAAAACAAACAAACAAACAAACAAAACCAGTTTCTTACTGTTCTTGAATAAATTAAATCTTTCTAAAGCTGCTACTTGTCCGTTTGTGTTGGTATAAGGAAATACCTGGGTCTAGGTAATTTATGAGTAAAAGAGGTTTATTTTACTCATGGTTCTGCAATTATATGAAAAGCATGGCACCAGCATTAGTATCTGATAAGGGCTTAAGGAAGCTTCCAGTCAAGGTGGAAGGCAAAGGGGGAGCAGGCCTATTACATGGTGAGAAGGGGAACAAGCGAGGATGGGAACGAGAGAGAAAAGCTGGAGGGGTGCCATGCCTTAACCAACACCTTCCACATGAACTAATAAGGAACTGACTGGCTTCCAGGACATTCATGAGGGATCCACTCTCATGACCCAAGCCCCTCTCACCTGGGTCTACCACCAAAATTGGGGATTACATTTCAACATGAGATTTAGAGGTTGACAAATATCCAAATCCTTAATATATCATTTTTTGTTACCTATGATGTGCTAGCAAATAAAGTACCTCTAACCCTATGGATATAGGATTAGTATAATAGAGTAAGTCTTTTATACAAACGGATCAAATGGTAATAATGAAGTTAGCAAAACCCATTAGTCTTTAAAAAGTAAACTCTCAGAATGTTAGGCAAATACATACATGTAGCTAGAGGTAAAATTTCCAAAGATAACACCATATTAGTGCTTTAACAATTTGTCTCTCAGATCACTTAGGCCAGTGGTTCTGAACCTTCCTAATGCCGCAAGCCTTTAATACAGTTTCTGTGGGTCTCAACCCAGTGGTTGAGTACTGCTGACTTAGGCAAAGGTGAAGGTGATGTATCTGGTAAAGCTGTGTCATTGACTCAAAAGTGACTCTAGTGACAGTGCAGGCATTAATCTTAAGGATGTATGTGAGACTGAAAAATTAAACTATTTCTCAATTAGGATGTTTAATAAGCTTATATTACTGGTAGTATGTATGTGAAAATAAATTACAAATTGTGTAAAAAGAATAATGTCTAGAGGCCTTTCTCCCAGGAGTCCAGATTCTTGGGTGATTTCTTGAGGGGTGGGGACAGAGCCTGGACTGCAGCTGGTCAGTGCTGATTCTGCAGCACGGGAGTGAGGAGAGGATGGTCAGCTGAGAATCACGTGGGAGCTTTGGTGCCCTGAGGCACAGAACAGCAGCCATTTTTTGGCTACAATAGGGCTCACCTGTCTCTTTGGGCAACCAGAGGCAGCCAAGCATCTTCTCAGGTGGCAAGCACCAGTGGAACAGATCTGGGACGGAAACGCAGGCCTCATGAGTAAAGGGTTTGCCTGAGGTGGTACCGGCATGGGTGGAGCGCTGGCGCACAGTGCTGGCTGATTCCCAGGGCAGGGCTGACCCAGAGGACTGCTTTACTGAGCCTAAGATGTACCCGGCCCCCAGGGGATAAGCTAAACAAAGGAGGGCAGGCCGAGGCTGGAACTGACAGCTGAGACTTCAACCCAGAGACACTGTTTCACTACGGTTGGACAGAGACCAGATGAAAAGAAGACAGAGCCACTTAGCCCCATCACACCAAACAGGTCCCCAGTTTTTCAGGCTGTAGCACTATATGGGTCCTCGGTAAAGCTCCAGGGGAAAAGTCAAACCGTGTAAAATAATCATGGGGTGGGATCAGTGGAAAAACTCTGGTAACATGAATAATGAGAGTAGTTCAACCCCCCACCCCCCCCAAGAAAATATATGGCAGATGTAACTGAAGATCCCATTCATAAACAGCTGGCCGAGATGTCAGAAATCAAATTCAGAATTTGGATTGCAAACAAGATTAATAGAATGGAAGAAAAGTTGGAATTAGAAATTAGAGGAGCAATTCAAAAGTTGTCTCAAGAATTCAACAAATTTAAAGACAAAACCACCAAAGATTTTGACACACTGAAGCAAGAATTTGTAGTCCTGAAAGATCTGAAAAATACAGTAGAATCCCTCAGTGACAGAGTGTAGCAAGTGGAAGAAAGGATTTCTGACACTGAAGACAAAGCTTTTGAATGCTCCCAAACTCTCAAAGAGGAAGAGAAATGGAGAGCAAAAACGGATCATTCTCTCAGAGAGCTCTGGGATAATTCGAAGAAGGCTAACATCCACCTCATTGGAATCCCCGAAAGCGATGAAGTGGCTTTGCAAGGCACAGAGGCCCTCCTCCATGAAATTATGAAAGAGAATTCTCCAGACAGGCCAAGAGATTCTGAAATTCAGATAGCATAGTTTCAGAACCCCAGTACGACTCAACCCAAATAAGACATCCCCCAGGCACCTCATAATTAATTTCACTAAAGTTAATATGAAGGAGAAAATTCTGCAAGGAGCCAGACGTAAGAAAACCATAACCTACAAAGGGAAGAATATTAGAATGACTGCAGATCTCTCTGCTGAAACTTTTCAAGCCAGAAGTGGGTGGTCATTGACTTTTAAGCTCCTAAAACAAAATAACTTTCAATTCCAGATCCTGATATCCTGCTAAACTGAGTTTCATTTATGATGGAGAAATTAAATACTTTAATGACATTCACATCTTGAAGAAATTTGCCATAACTAAACCAGCTCTTCAGGATATTCTCAGACCTATCCTCCAAAATAACCAGCCCAATCCTCTACCACAAAAGTAAACTCACTCAGAAACTTTTGATCAAACTCCAACTTACACAGTGGTGAAAGGATTAAAAGTTTCCATTAGACTTTTGAAAAACTCGATACTGAAAATTTTACCAGACGTATCTATTTTCTCCATTAATGTGAATGGCTTAAACTGCCCTCTGAAGAGGCACAGGTTGGCTGTCTGGATACAAAAACTCAGGCCAGATATTTGCTACATACAAGAATCATATCTTACCTTAAAAGATAAATATAGACTGAGGGCGAAAGGATGGTCATTCATATTTCAGGCAAATGTTAATCAGAAAAAAGCAGTTGTTGCAATTCTATTTGCAGACACAATAGGTTTTAAACCAACAAAAGTAAGGAAGGATAAGAATGGTCACTTCATATTTGTTAAGGGTAATACACAATATGATGAGATTTCAATTATTAATATCTATGTACACAACCAGAATGTGCCTCAATTTATAAGAGAAACTCTAACAGACATGAGCAACTTGATTTCCTCCAGCTCCATAATAGTTGGAAATTTCAACACTCCTTTGGCAGTGTTGGATAGACCCTCCAATAAGATGCTGAGCAAAGAAATTTTAGATTTAAACCTAACCATGCAACATTTGGATTTAGCAGACATCTACAGAACATTTCATCCCAACAAAACTGAATACACATACTTCTCATCAGCCCATGGAACATACTCCAAAATCAATCACCTCTTAGGTCACAAGTCTAACCTCAGTAAATTTAAAGGAATAGAAATTATTCCTTGCATCTTCTCGGACCACTATGGAATACAAGTTGAACTCAGTAAGAACAGGAATCTGCATACTCATACAAAAACATGGAAGTTAAATAACCTTATGCTGAATGATAGCTGGGTCAGAGATGAGATTAAGAAGGAAACTGCCAAATATTTGGAACAAAACGACAATGAAGACAAGAATTATTAGAATCTCTGAGATACCGCAAAGGCAGTCCTAAGAGGGAAATTTATAGCACTGCAAGCATTCTTCAAGAGAACGGAAAGAGAGGAAGTTAACAACTTAATGGGACATTTCAATAAATTGGAAAAGGAAGAACATTTCAACTCCAAACCCAGTAGAAGAAAAGAAATAACCAAAATTAGAGCAGAATTAAATGAAATTGAAAACAAAAGAATTATACAGCAGATCAATAAATCAAAAAGTTGGTTTTTTGAAAAGGTCAATAAAATAAATCTTTGGCTAACCTAACCAGGAAAAAAGGAGTAAAAACTTTAATCTCATCAATCAGAAACGACAAAGACAAAATAACAGACTGCTCAGAAATTCAAAAAATCCTTAATGAACATTACAAGAAACTTTATTCTCAGAAATCTGAAAACCTACAGTGCATCTTACAAGGGTACATGTGAAACTTAGTAAATGTAGAATGTAAATGTCTTAAAACAATAACTAAGAAAATTCCAGGAAGGCTATGTTAACCAGTGTGATAAAAATGTCAAATGGTATATAAAACCAGTGTATGGTGCCCCATGATCACATTAATGTACACAGCTATGGTTTAAGAATTAAAAATATATATATATTGTCTAGCTAGAGGTAAAAGACAAAAAAAGAAACAACTGGGTTGTGAGATTCTAGTTAGAGATAAAAAATATACTGAACATTATTATACTAAGTTAGTTAAAACTTACTCTATGTAAACATTATCGATTAAATATCCTAGTTGGATAATGATTAGTTCTTATTTCTGAAAGTGATCTTAATGGTACAAAAGAATATGCCAAGCAGAATGTATCAAAATAAATATTTATTGACATTTGAAGCTTTAGGTACACCTTAAAAAGCAAATGTGCAAATGTGGGAATTATAGAAATCAACTTAAAATCCTTTTTGCCAAATAAGTATAAATGAACATTCAAGATCAGTAGTGCCACCACCATCAGAATAAAAAAATGAGTCCATCTGGATGTATATAGTAATTATTATAAAGATCACTCCAATATTCTCCTTTATGCTTACAACTCCAAAATATAACAACAAGACAAATATATCCAGAGAATTGTTTCTATCTTGCCTTAATTTATGAGTAGTGGTATATAAATATATTCCCATTTTTTTGTCCAGCCAGCAAATGAGAATCTGTAACTGACAATTTCACAAAAGACCAATTTTGGTCAGTAATCGGTGGAAGAAGGGCAGTGCAATGACCAAGAAGTAAGTCCCAAACAGCAATTGTTCCAGAAGTCAAGACTGCTGCTGCACAATGATCTTTCACGTCACCTTCCAGGAACCTGTTAGCAAACAGAGAAGAAACAATTCAGACAACATATTCAAAGAATAATTTTTTTCTCTAGGAGACAATGTTCAAAGCTAATTTTGTTGTAAATTGGCCAAAACCATGTTCCCCTGAGAATTTTTTTTTTTTTTTTGAGACAGAGCCTCAAGCTGTGGTCCTGGGTAGAATACCATGGCATCATAGTTCACAGCAATCTCCAACTCCTGGGCTTAAGCGATTCTCTTGCCTCAGCCTCCCAAGTAGCTAGGACTAGAGGCGCCCACCACAACGCCTGGCTAATTTTTAGTTGCGATTGCCATTGTTGTTTGACAGGCCTGGGCTGGATTCAAACCCGACAGGTGTATGTGGCTGGCACCTTAGCCACTTGAGCTACAAGCGCTGAGTCATGTTCCCCTGAGGATTAACTATTAATGGCTACATTTGTCCTAGAGGACTACTGGGTAGTGTGTTGCAGTTCTGTACATAATCCCTTGTCTAATCCCTGCCTGTCTTTCTGATGCATTTTAAGGAAGGCTAGCTCACAGTGGCCTTCCTTCCATTCTACATACTCCCAGATCACTCTCACCTCAGTGTCTTTGCTTTTCCTGACAGCTACTAGCCACAGATTTTAGCACTGGTGGGTTCTTTTCATCATTCAAGTCCATCATCTCCACAGAAAGGTCACATCTAATCTGCTATCTGAAATACCACACACATATACTATATTCTGTTCCCTTCTCTAAGACATTTTAGCACTTTTCTTTTATCTTCATAGCACTTTTTTTTTTTTTTTTTTTTTTTTTTGAGGTGTCTCACTATGTCACTCTTGGTAGAGTACCGTGGTGTCACAGCTCACAGCAACCTGAAACTCTCGTGCTTAAGCGATTCTCTTACCTTACCCTCCCAAGTAGCTGGGATTACAGGTGCCTGCCACAAAAAAACATCCGGCTATTTTTTTTTTTTGTAGTTGTCGTTGTTCAGCAGGCTCTGGTGTGAACCTGCCAGCCCTGGTATATGTGGCTGGCACCCTAACCACTGAGCTATGGGCGCCAAGCCTTCATTAAACTTTCCGCTATGTGAAATTATCCTTTTCTGTATTTGTGGGTCTCTATGCCACAAAAATATAAGCATCACAAGAAACCTAGTTTTTAATTTTTATTTATTTTTAATTTATTTGTTTATTTTTATTTATTTAAGACAGATCTTTACTCTGTCACACTGGGCAGAGTGCTGTGGTATCATCGTTGCTCACAACAACTTCAAATTATTTGGCTCAAGCAATCTTCCTTTCTTAGCCTCCTGAGTATCTGGGATTCTTGGCCCCTACCACAATGCTTGGCTAATTTTTTTCTATTTTTTTTTTTTTAGTAGAGACAGTGTCTTGCTCTTGCTCAGGCTGGTCTCAAACTCCTAAATTCAAGCAATCCACCTACTCTGGTTTCTCAGAGTGCTAGGATTTTACAGGAATAAGCCACCTCACCTGGCCCTAGTTGTCTTTTTAAGATAGTGGCTCTGCAGTCAGCTACCTGGGTTTAAATTTTAACTCTACAACTTAAGAGCAGATTAGCCCTGAGCAAGTTATTTAACTTCATCACTAAACAGGGAGGATGATAAGAGCACCTATATCAAGCTAAATGAAATAGCTCATTCAAAAAAAGCTTGGCAGGGCAACACCTGTTGCTCAGTGGGTAGGGCACCAGCCCCATATACTGAGGGTGGCAGGTTCAAACCCGTCCTGGGCCAAACTACAACAATAAAAAAAATAGCCGGGTGTTGTGGTGGGCGCCTGTAGTCCCAGCTCCTCGGGAGGCTGAGGCAAGAGAATCACCTAAGCCCAGGAGGTGGAGGTTGCTGTGAGCTGTGATGCCATAGCACTCTACCGAGGGTGAATAACTGAGACTTTGTCTCTAAAAAAAAAAAAAGCTTGGCGCTTGTAGCTCAGTGATTAAGGCTGACCACGTACACCAGGGCTGGCGGGTTCAAACCTGGCCTGGGCCTGCTAAAAAATGACAACTACAACAAAAAATAGCTGGGTGTTATGGCGGCTAACTGTAGTCCTAGCTACTTGGGAGGCTGAGCCAACAGAATCGCGTAAGCCCAAGAGTTGGAGGTTGCTGTCAGCTGTGACACCAAGGTACTCTACTTACTGAAGGCAACATAGTGAAACTCTGTCTCAAAAAAAAAAAAAAAAAAAAAAAAGAAAAGAAAAAGCTTGCTTGGCATGGTATCTGGCTCACAGAAAGTGCTCAATAGAAATAAGCTATTATTATTACTCTCTGCTGTGTCACTGGCACTTTGCAGAGTGCCTGGTATACATGTAGCTTTTAAAGAATGTTATCTGAATTGAAATGAACAGTATTTTTATCCCTGGCTCCCCAATGTTGTGCACCTAAGCCCTAACTCATCTTTGGAAGCTCCATAAAGTTTTGACTTTCTCCTCAACCTTCCACTGTTAATTAAAGAGCCCCTCCATTCTTGTGTTCTTTTTCTGAGACAGAGTCTACCTTTATCACCCAGGCTACAGAGCTGTGATATCATAGCTCATAGCAACCTCATACTCTTGGGCTTAAGATATCCTCTTGCCTGAGCCTCCAAAGTAGCTGGGCTACAGTCATCTGCCATGACACCCTGTTAATTTTTCTCTTTTTAGTAGAAGTAAGAGAAATTTTAGTAGAAATACACCCGCCAACCCCGGTGTATGTGGTCAGTGCCCTAACCACAGAGCAACAAGTGCCAAGCAATGCCAAGCTTTTTTTGAATGAGCTATTTCATTTAGCCTCACTACAGTCTTGCTCAGGTTGGTCTTGAAGCCTGAGCTCAAGCAATCTGCCTGTCTTAGCCTCCTAGAGTGCTAGGATTACAGATGTGAGCTACCATGCCTGGCCCATTCTTATGTTCTTAAACAATATAAGCCTCATGCATGGCAGCTTGTGTACTGCCTAATAGTCATTAGTTTTCTCTTATAACTTCCATGAAATTAGAAATAGTAGTGCTGAATGTTAATATCCCCCTCAAAATTCATCTGTTGAAACCTTATCACCAATGTAATGTGATGGTACTAGCAGTTGGGGTCTTTGGGAGATAATGAGATCACAAGGACTGAATCCTCATGAATGAGATTAATGCTTTTATAAATGAGAGGCCTCAGAGAGCTGCCTTTCTTTTTTTTTTTTTTGAGACAGAGTCTCACTTGTTGCCCTTGGTAGAGTTTCGTGGTGTCACAGCTCACAGCAACCTCCAACTCTTGGGCTTAAGCGATTCTCTTGCCTCAGCCTCTCAAGTAGGTGGAATACAGGCCACAATGCCAACGCATGGCTATTTTGTCGTCGTTGTCTTTGCTTAGCATGCCCGGGCTGGGTTTGAACCCACCAGCTCCAGTGCATGTGGCTGGCACCCTAACTGTGGAGCTACGGGCACCAAGCCAAGAGAGCTGCCTTGCTCTTTCTACCCTGTGAGGGCACAGCTAGAAGTTTCATTTATGAACCAGAAAATGAGCCCCTCACCAGACACTAAATCTGCCATTGCCTTAACATTAAGACTTTCTGGCTTGGTGCCTGTGTCTCAAGCAGCTAAGGTGCCAGCCACATACACCTGAGCTGGTGGGTTCGAAACCAGCCCGGGCCCATCAAACAACAATGACAGCTGCAACCAAAAAAATAGCCGAGTGTTGTGGCAGGCACCTGTAGTCCCAGCTACGTGGGAAGCAGAGGCAGGAAAATTGCTTGAGCCCAGGAGTTGGAGGTTCTGTGAGCTGTGATGTCCCAGCACCACTCTACCCGGGGTGACAGCTTGAGGCTCTGTCTCAAAAAAAAAAAGACTTTCTGGTATGGAAAACTATAAGAAATAAATTTCTGTTGTTTATTATAAACTATTCAGGCTACAGTATTTCAGATCAGTCTGAATTGACTAAGACATCTTCCCCCAAGAATGTCACCAAAGAGCCTTGCAAGGTTTACTGAATAAATGCATTTGAAAAGTGAGAAAAGAAATGCTTGGCCAAGTATTTATCTTTATCTTCAATTTCTAGGCCAATGACTATGGTTCTCTCTCCATACCTAAGAAAGCAAGTTCTATGTGCAAGAATATTTTGCAGATAATAGTTGTGAGGTTGTTAAGAACATCTGCAGAAGCTGGCTAAGTACACAGAGATAGAGACTGTCTTTCTGAACATGTATTAATAAAGTAAGCTTTGCATAAGGTTCAAGAAACATGCATGGTAGCTATGAAGATTCCTTACCCTTGTGAGTTATTACAGCTAGACTTTGTGATCTTGATTTCTAAGTATCTTTCCAATCTTTGCTTCTCATTTGTTTTTTTTTTGAGACAAGAGTCTCACGCTGTCACCCTGGGTAGAGTGTCATGGTGTCATATCTCAAAGCAACCTCAAACTCTTGGGTTTGAGCAATCTTCTTGCCTCAGCCTTCCAAGTAGCTGGTACTATAGGCGCCTACCATGTTTTTCTGTTTTTAATAGAGACAGAGTCTTGCTCTTGCTCAGGCTGGTCTCAAACTCCTAAACTTGGGCAAATCCACCCTCCTTGGCCTTCCAGAATGCTAGGATTACAGGGATGAGCTACCATGCCCAGCCCTAATTTCAAACACTAATAAAGGCAGTCTTCACTGTGTGCAATGGCTCAAACCTGTAATCCTAGCACTCTGGGTGCCTGTAGTCCTAGCTACTCAGGAGACTGAGGTAAGAGGATCTCTTGAGTCTTGACGCCTGTGGCTCAAGCAGCTAAGGTGCCAGCCACATACACCTGACCTGGCAGGTCTGAATCTAGCCTGGGCCCACCAAAACAACAATGACAGCTGCAACCAAAAAATAGCTGGGTGTTGTGGCAGGTATCTGTAGTCCCAGTTACTTGGGAGATGGAGGCAGGAGAATCGTTTGAGCCTAGGAGTTGGAGGTTGCTGTGAGCTGTGATGCCACGGCACTTTACCTAGGGCGACAGCTTAAAAAAAAGAGGATCTCTTGAGCCCAAGAGTTTGAGGTTGCTGTGAGCTAGGACAACACCAGGGCACTCTACCCAGGGCGACGGAGTGAGACTCTGTCTCAAAAAAAAAAAAAAAAAGCAAAGTAGAGAAAATAAGCTGGGCATTGTATATGGCTATAGTCCCAGCTACTCAGGAGGCTGACATAGGAGGATGGTTTGAACCTAGGAGTTTGAGGTTACTGCAAGCTATGATGATACCACTGCACTCTAAACCAGGTGACAGGGTAAGGCTGTGTCTCAAAAAAGAAAAAAAGAAGGTAATCTTTAGGAATTATATTTTCAGATACTGTTGGTTGGCCTAACAGTATTAGTACTATTTCAAAACTCTACACAACTCAGAAAACCCTTGCGATGCCAAAAACTGTGTCAGTGGCATCAATCAATAGATAAATATTTATGAATAAATACATAACAACTGCTTGCATGATGGAGGCAGAGTCAGATTTCAAAATGAAGAATTGTTTGTAAAGTACATTCAAAACTTTCTGGGGTTAGCTTTTTTGGAAATAATGTAACTTAGGAGATTTTTGAGGAGAACATTCATTACTGTTTTTATTTAAAATGTTTTCCTAATGGGAAAATACAGGGCTTGAATACATATTAAAAAACCTATTCCTGTACATGGGCACCATGGAATACTATTCAGCCATAAAAAGATGGTGACTTCACATTTTGTGTATATCCTGGATGGAGTTGAAACACATTCTTCTTAGTGAAGTATCACTAGAAAGGAAGCAATTATCCAATGTACTCAGTACTAATATGAAGCCAGCAGATGATCTGATGCATGTGCACATAGGAGCAAACCTCATTTCAATTCAAGTTGGCGGAGTGGTAATAATGGAGGCAGAGGGGATAGGGGGTGCTCTCACTGAATGGCCATGGGGTGGGGATGTCTGCCACACTTTTTGTGTGGGGGAAAGAAGCACAAGAGGAACTCTACCTAACAAAATCAAACATTTTGACCTGGTTCTTTGTACCCTCACATTAACCTGAAATAAAATTACTTAAAAAAAAAAAAAAAAAAAAAAGTCCTATCCCCATCAGGATGTAGGGAATCTGGGGTTTTGACTCACGTCCATTAAACTTCATTCTACTTCTTAACATTTTCTTTTGCTCTGTAGTATTTCCTCTTTTCCATTCATCTAAGTGACACAAAAATATCTAGTTTTTGTATTTGCACAGTGCCTTTTAAAATGTTGCACCCACTGAATAGTATTTACCCACACACTTGCCTTCCAGCCTGCCCTTGAGGAAGACAGTACACCATCACACTCATATTCAGGGTCGTCTTTGGGTTAATCACAATCAGCTGAAACACAGGACTTCCCAATGACTCACTCTCTTTGGCACAAGGATGACTCAGAATAACAAACAGGAGCCCCTAATTAGGAGAAAAATTAATAATCAAATAGACAGTCAAGAATACATTGGAGAAAAGAGTTGGCAGAAATGAAACTAAAGAATCACATTGGCGGGCGGCGCCTGTGGCTCAGTGAGTAGGGCGCCGGCCCCATATACCGAGGATGGCGGGTTCAAACTCAGTCCTGGCCAAACTGCAACAAAAAAATAGCCGGGTGTTGTGGTGGGCGCCTGTAGTCCCAGCTACTTGGGAGGCTGAGGCAAGAGAATTGCCTAAGTCCAAGAGCTGGAGGTTGCTGTGAGCTGTGACGCCATAGCACTCTACCAAAGGGCCATAAAGTGAGACTCTGTCTCTGTTAAAAAAAAAAAAAAAAGAATCACATTGGCTGCATTGTTTAGTTTTCTTTAAGGCAGGAATTAACTATTGAGACTATAAGCAGCTGGATTTCTGGATTCTCTAGCATAAAGGTCCCAATGTTTTTCTCAGCCAATCTTGCCAGATATGAATCTAGTTGACTAATCACTTGTCTTCACTACATTTCATTACACTCATTTGAGGAAAATGTGGCATAGAGAAAGAGGATATATAAACCCATACAAGGAGTCTTCTAATTAGAAATATTCATTTGTGGCTCAGCACCCGTAGCACAGTGGTTACAAGACACATGCACTGAGGGTGGTGGGCTTGAACCTGGCCCAGGTCAGCTAAACAACAATGGCAACCGCAACAAAAAAATTGCTGGGCGTTGTGGTGGCACCTGTCGTCCCAGCTACTTGGGAGGCTGAGGCAAGAGAATCACTTTAAGCCCAGGAGTTTCAGGTTGCTGTGAGCTGTGACCACACAGCACTCTACCAAGGGTGACATAGTAAGACTCTGTCTCAAAAAAGTAAAACAAGAAAAAGAAATATTCATTTGTAAGCTGGTTTTGGAAAATTCAGAACACCTTTTCCCATAAAAAGAATCTTTTAAGTGGTGACCAGATTCTCAGGCTAATCACAAATGGCCTATTTAAAACCTAGACACTGCTACTCTCTACTAAGAGTAAAAGTGACAAAAATAGAGACCATCATCTATAGCTGTCTCTAGGGGAAAATATGTTAAAAATTTCGCTCAGCCACAGGACAGCACCTGTGGCTCAAAGGTGTGGGGCGCCAGCCTCATATATTGGAGATGGTGGGTTCAAACCCAGCCCTGGCCAAAAACTGCAAAAAAAAAAAAAAGATATTCCTCAGCTTTAAAATGACAGGTTCTGGCTCAGCACCTGTAGTTCAGCAGCGAGGGCACTGGCCACATACACTGGGGCTGGGGGATGGAACTTATGGAAAGAATTTTGTTTGGGCCTGCCAAACAACAATAACAACTACAACAAAAAAGTAGCTGGGCGTTGTGATGGGCGTCTGTAGTTCCAGCTACTTGGGAGGCTGAGACAAGAGAACTGCTTAAGCCCAAGAGTTTGCGGTTGCTGTAAGGTGTGACGCCACAGCACTCTATTGAGGGCGACACTATGATTCTCTCCTTCAAAATCCAAAACAGAAAATTACAGGTTCTGCTAATAACGTGTGCATGCATATATATGTAGATGTATGTATGTTCTCTTTGGATATAAAATGTGGAAAATAAAACTATATGAACATCTTGTAACTAGTAGCATTCATTTTCTACTTCATACATTTCTTTTCTTTTCTTTTCTTTTTTTTTTTTGAGACAGAGCCTCAAGCTGTTGCCCTGGGTAGAGTGCCATGGCATCACAGCTCACAGCAACCTCCAACTCCTGGGCTCAAGTGATTCTCCTGCCTCTGCCTCCCAAGTAGCTGGGACTATAGGTGCCTGCCACAGTGCCCAGGTATTTTTTGGTTGTAGCCATCATTGTTGTTTGGCGGGCCTGGGTTGGATTTGAACCCGCCAGCTCAGGTGTGTGGCTGGTGCCTTAGCTGCTTGAGCCACAGGCGCTGAGTCTACTTCATACATTTCTAAAATGACTGAATGAATTACTTGTATTGTTTAGAAAACAACTGAGAATTTAAAAATGTTACATTTTATACACTTAACAAGGGGTTGAAAAACTGGCCAATAAGGCAAATTGAGTCTAATGCTTATTTTGTATGGTCCATGAGCTGAGAATTGTTTTGTTGTTTTCTTTTTTAGATAGAGTCTCTCTCTGTCACCGTAGGTAGAGTGCTATGGCATCATAGCTCACAGCAACCTCAAACTCTTGGGCTCAAGTGATCCTCTTGCCTCAGCTTTCTCAGTACTTGGTACTAAAGGCATCAACCACAATGCCTGGCTAGTTCTACTTTTTTTTTTTAGTAAAGACTCCTGAGTTCAGACAATCAGCTCACTTTGGCCTCCCAGTATGCTAGCATTTCAGGTGTGAGCCACAGCCAAGAATGTTTTTTCACATTTTGAAATGGTTGAAAAAAAAATGAGAATAACATTTTGTGACATGTGAAGATTATACGAAATTCAAGTTTCAGTATCCATAAAGTTCTATTAGAACACGGCTCTACGTATCATTTACATATTGTCTATGGCTTATTTTGCAAAAAAAAATGGTTGAGTAAGAGTATTTGCAATAGAAACCATATGGACAGCAGAGCTCAAATAGTTGCTGTCTGGTCCTTTATGGAAAAAGTTTACGGAAACATAGTGCAAGTAAATAACAAACTATTATTTTTGAAGGTTGACTTTATGAGGACTTTCACTTACTATTTTACACACTTCTGGGTTAAACTTTTTTTTTCTTTTGTTGTTTGTTTCTTTTTTTCTTTGGGTTAAATTTTTTTTTTTTTTGGTCAAGAATCACTTTATTTTTCAAACAAGGTTTGGGAGATGCCATTTGAAGTTTAATATTAAAATAAAATAACAGACAGCAAATCCCGTTAAAACAAAATCTGCACCAAAAAAAGGATTTCTAAAACCCAAAGGTCCATATATGTCCACAAAGCAAAATTTTATTAACAAAGGCATTTTAATGACTTTACAATTTGGTTTCTCTTGTTTTTCTGAGGAAAGAGAGTTTCACTGTCACCCAGACTAGAGTGCCATGGCCTCAGCCTAGCTCACAGCAACCTCAAACTCCTGGGCTCAAGCAATTCTCCTGCCTCAGCCTCCTGAGTAGCGGGGGCTATAGGAACCTACTGAAACACCCGGCTAATTTTTCTATTTTTTAGTAAAGACAGATCCCACTCTTGCTTAGGCTGGTCTTGAACTCTGGACCTCAATAGGTCCTCCCGCCTTGACCCTCCAGAGTGCTAGGAGTATAGGCATGAGCCACTGTGCTCCACCTATAATTTGTTTTAAGAGACTTTGAGCTGGATGATCTATTATGGTTGGTAAATTTAAATTCACTATCACTGCCATCATTAAAAACTGACTCAAGGATCAGCGCCTGTAGCTCAAGTGGCTAAGGCGCCAGCCACATACCCCTGAGCTGGCAGGTTCGAGACCAGCCCGGGCCCGCCAAATAACAATGACAACTACAACCAAAAAGTAGCCAGGTGTTATGGTGGGTGCCTGTAGTCCCAGCTACTTGGGATGCTGAGGCAAGAGAATTACTTAAGCCCAAGAGTTGGAGGTTGCTGTGAGCTGTGATGCTACGGCACTCTACCCAGGGCAACAGCTTGAAGCTCTGTCTCAAAAAAAAAACCCCCCAAAACAAAAACTGACTCAAACCTTTCATAATGTACTTGTCATTAAGGAATCAATGAATATGTTTCATGAAAAATAAGAACTCCAGCCCTATGAGGCTGGCCCCTTCTCCCACTGACAATGTCTTCTGTCTGTGGACAGGCACCAGCCCACCCCCTTACCCAGCAGTGGCCCTTCCCACCCGCATTCCCTGTCGGCCTGGCTGGTACTAAGCTTAGTAGGGTAGAGGAAACCCAGCTTTAAGATGGCAAAACACTAAACGCTCAAAAGGCTCTGAAACATCAGGCATGGCCATAAAACAATACAAAACAACAGAATCACAAAAATGAATGAGATCTTCCATTTTTAAAATAAAAAATGGCAGATTATGGCAGGGCTCAGTGGCTCACACCTGTAACTCTAGCACTCTGGGAGGCCGAGGCAGGTGGATTGCCTGAGCTCAAGGGTTCAAGACCAGTTTGAACCAAAGTAAGACCCTGTCTTTAAAAATAGCCAGGCATTATGGTGGGCATCTGTAGTCCCAGCTACTCAGGAGGCTGAGACAAGAGAATTGCTCAAGCCTGGGAGTTCAAAGTTGCTGTGAGCTGTGATGCCACAGCACTCTACCAAGGGTGACAAAGTAAAAAAACAAAACAAAACAAAAAAAAAAGATGGCACGTACATGTTATGTGCATTTTACCACAACAAAAATATTGGGGGAAAAGTATGCATAAACACACACTGAACTTAAAAAAATGTAAAGTCGGCAATTTAATGTTTATTATACTCTTTTTCCCTGCAAAATTAAATTCCTAATGTTTTTTTTTTTTTTTTCTTTCTTTTTTGAGACACAGCCTGTGCTGTGGCATCACAGCTCACAGCAACCTCAAACTCTTGGGCTTAAGTGATTCTCTTGCCTCAGCCTCCCAAACTGGATTTTTGTTGTTATTGTTGCAGTTGTCATTGTTGTTTAGCTGGCCCGGGCCAGGTTTGAACCCGCCAGCCTGGGTATATGTGGCCAACACCCTACCCACTGAGCTACAGGCGAGGCTCTACCCAGTTATTTTTTAAACCCCATACTTGAAGTCAGACTATTCCCTGCCATCCTGAAAATCTGGTGAAACAGCCAGTTACTCCTCATAGGTCACAGTTGGCAAAGAATATAATCAGCATCTCCAGCACACAGTCCTGCACAGCCTCCTGGAGGGAAGCTATGTCCACTGATGGCTTTCCTCTTCTAGGGGATTGGGTTAAATATTTTAATATCAGTACTATTAATGTTGTAGTATAAAAGATATAAAATTATTTAAATGCATTAATAAATTCTAGAAAAAAATTTAATCCTCTTATTTATTTATTTGCAGTTTTTTGCCGGGGTGGGGTTTGAACCCACCACCTCTTATATATGGGACAGGCGCCCTACTCCTTTGAGCCACAGGTGCCACCCCCTAATCCTCTTATTTAAAGGATGAAAAAAATTAGGCTCATGATATATGACCAATTGTTTGAGACCACACAGTTTTTGAATTCAATTCCGTAATTGCTGCTAGGCTAGGGAAAGATATACTCTTTACAGAGTCTCTGGGTGCTGATACTCTCAAGATTGCCACTGATAGTAGGTAAGTCAGTCTCTACATGAGGGCTGAGCCTCGTGCCACTGCCTCTGCTTATGGCTTCAATGGTGGATACGCGAGTTGTTATTCCTCAATCTTAGACAACTTCTATTAACCTGTTCAGATGTCAAAAGTAGACTGTAAGCCAAGACTATTATCACAATGGTTAAACACCTGTTTTGTTTCTACGAGACCACTAAAGCTTAAGAGGAAAACATGTTTAGGATCATTTAATCATCCTGTCTAGGGGTACTCATTCACATCACAAATCACATATGGCAATGTGACTGGGAATCAGGTCTGATAATAGGCATAATATTTCCCAGTACAAATTCACAGGTGGAAACAAATGTTTGCTTTTGAGTCATACAGCCAGGAAATTTATCAAGCAATTACACTGTACCGACACTTGTTTTCATCCATAAATTTCAAGAAAGAACACTGCTATTCAATTTTGAAAAAAACAGGCAATAGAAAAGGTCTTTTAATTACTGTTTACACTTAGTAAGACCAATTAACACCCAAAGTAAATACCAAGTGGTCTCAGCCAATCATTACTTACCATTTCTGAATAGGCTTTGTGACATACTGAAGCTTGGTAAGAATCATCAATGTGCATCTTTTTCAGAAGTTGACCAGTTTTTAAATTCCTTAGATACCAAAAATAAATAAACCAATCACATTCTTTAAGCAAACTGATTTTCACATAATATTCTCTTATCCATCACCACATCCTTCAAGTGACCAAGGGAACACTAAGGGACACAGTACCTTAGCTTTGTTTAGTTACAGGTTCAGCTAAAAGTAGCTCTAATAGATCAATGTTGCCGATAGTTTAACTTGACAGATTAGCCTTAAGTTGAATCTGCTATACCATTAGGGATAAATCTCTCTGAATTCCATGAGTTGTCCATTATTTCATTGAACTTGGCCTTGAAAGTTAGGCATATTAATATAGCACTACCATGATTTTGCAACAATTCTTGTCATGTCTAATTTTTCCATGGAAGATAATGACCAGGAAACCAAATCTAGTTGGGTAAGAGACTACACCTAAAAAAGTTATATGTCTCTATTACATGCAATTATACTAGAGCTAGACCAAGATAATGGAGAGTGAAGAGATGAATGAGATAAAAAAAGGAAAAAGAAAGAACAGGGTGAATATGAAGAAGAAAAAAGACAAAGTTTGTTGGAATCACTCTCTAGCTTATTGATTTGTGTATTAATAATTGTCATGTTAGTTGGCTACCATTATTTCTAAGATAAGTCTGTGTTCCTTTTCAGGGTATTTATAACCCTCATGAATCCAGCACTGCATTATTACATCATTACTCACTGCTCCTATAGCTGAAAGCTGTCTGTGGAATGTACTATGTACAGCTAGACCTTTGCTCAAGCTAGCTGCTCCAACACCCTCCCCATTATTGACCAATTTCCACCCATTCCGTAAGGCCTGGATTATGTCCCACTCCCCTCCAAGCTGCACGAACTCAATTTAGACTGTCACTTCTCCTTGTCTACTCCAGTGCAAAGTCATCTTTCCTTTTGTCCATATACCTCATTTTATGTTTAATATATACTGAAATAGAAATAATGCCTTCATTCAACAAATACTAAATTTTCTATAGGACAGGTACTGAAGAGGCTGGGCATGGTGGGTTATATCACAGCACTTTAGCAGATGAAGATGGGAGGACTGCTTGAGGCTAGGAGTTCAAGACTAGCCAGAGCAAGAGACCCTGTCTCCATAAAAAATAGAAAAATTAGCTGGACACTATTAGGTTGTTTCAAAAGGTTTGTCCATTTTAATGTCATGTGTTTTTGTAGCTCCATTATCTCAATAAATATTTATTCTGTGTCGTGGTATATACTGATTGATGGAGAATTTTGTACTCTATACATTGATGCTGTTCATTTTTTTCTACTTTTAATTTTTTTTATTCTTTTCAGCCTATTACTATATGATGTCATTAAGCGATTTTCGGCCAATTT
>CAUYPK010072511.1:0-10955 GCA_963574355.1 Loris lydekkerianus | reverse complement strand
CACAATGGCTTCCTGCGCCCAGCTCAGTGGCTCAGTCTGGGGCCCCAGACAATGCCCAAAGTTCTCCACACTCCTGTTCAGGATCTCTTCAAGGCAGTTCAACTGAGTGCCAAGTCCAAGAACACCAAAACAGTTCACAGGTAAGGCCTTTCCAGTTTGCAGTCTCACTGCTGCTTGTACTTACGGTTGCCAGCGTGATTAGGTTGATCGAACACACGCAACCACTTGCCAGTTTTCCACTGTTTTTGTCCTCCTCTTGGGGTCCAGAAGTCCCTTGCTGGCTCCCTGTATCCTCAAAGGGATGCTTATAGGCAGATCTCTCCAGCCAGAGATGCCTGGAGTCTTGTCTCCCCAGACTCACTGTGCCCAGTTGCAGGGAAGCTGTTACTCAGCCACCATCTTTCTGTTAATTTTTTAATACGTTTTTATTCTTTGAGACAGAGTCTCAAGCTGTCACCCTGTGTAGTTTGCTGTGATGTCATAGCTCACAGCAACCTCAAACTCTTGCGGTCAAGCAATCCTCTTGCCTCAGATTTTTTTTCTTCTATTTTTAGTAGAGATGGGGTCTCACTTTTGCTCAGGCTGGTGTCAAACTCATGAGCTCAAGCTATCCACCCACCTCAGCCTCCCAGAGTGCTAGGATTTACAGGTGTGAGTCCATGGGTTAATTTTTTAATCTGAGATTTGCTGAATTCATTTACCAGATCTAGGAGTCTTTTGTAAGAGGCATTAGGATTTTATAAATATAAGATCATATCATCAGCAAACAGAGATATTTTGACT
This sequence comes from Loris lydekkerianus, assembly GCA_963574355.1. Taxonomy (NCBI): domain Eukaryota; kingdom Metazoa; phylum Chordata; class Mammalia; order Primates; family Lorisidae; genus Loris; species Loris lydekkerianus. The sequence continues at coordinate 10,172 of CAUYPK010072511.1, read as the reverse complement.
TCTTCTTTTCCCACTTGGATGCCCTTCATTTCTTTCTTTTGCCTAATTGCTCTGACTAGGACTTCTAGTACTGTGTTGAATAGAAGTGGTGAAAGTGGGCATCCTTGTCTTGTTTCAGTTTTTAGGGGGAATGCTTCAACTTTTCCCCATTCAGTATGATTTTGGTTGTAGGTTTTTCATATACAGTTTTGTTTTTGTTTTTGTTTTTGTTTTACTTTGAGGTACACTACTCCCATACCTAGTGTGCTAAGGTTTTTTTTATCATGAAGTGATGCTGGATTTTATTGAATGCTTTTTCTGCATCTATTTGGATGATCATATGGTTTCTAATTCTGTTTATGTGGTGAATCACATTTATTGACTTACATATGTTGAGCCAATCTTGCATTTCTGGAATAAAACCCATTTGATCATGGTATATTATCTTTCTGATGTGCTTTTAAATTTGGTTTGCTAGTATTTTGTTGAAGATCTTTGCATCTGTGTTTATAAGGGATATTTGATCTATGGGTTTCCTTTTGTGTATCTATCCTTTTCTGGCTTTGGTAATAGGATGTTACTTGTTTCATAGACTGAGTTAGGGATTATTCACTCCTTCTCAATCTTTTTGAACAGTTTCAGTAAGATTGGTGCCAGTCCTTCGTATGTCAGAAGTCAGCTGTAAATCCATCTGGTCCTGGGCTTGTTGTTGTTATATATTTTATTACTCATTTAACCTCACTACTTGTTATTGGTCTGTTTAGGATTTCTGCTTCTTCCTGATTCAAGCTTGAGATGTTGCATATTTACAGGAATTCATCTATTTCTCTATATTTTTTAGTTTGTGGGCATAGACATGGTCATAGGAATCTCAAATGATCATTTGTATTTCTGTGGTATCAGGTGTAATGTCTTCTTTTTAGTTTCTTATTGAGCTTATTTAAATCTTCTCCCTTCTTTTCTTGGTTAATTTAACTAGTGGTCTATCAATTTTGTTTATCTTTTCAAAGAAACAACTTTTCATTTAGTTAATCCTTTGTGTTATTTTTGTGGTTTCAATTTTATTTAGTTCTCCTCTGATCTTGGTTATTTTTTCTCTTCTTCTAGCCTTGGGTTTTGTTTGTTCTTGTTTTTCTAGTTCCTTGAGGTGTGATATTATGTCGTGATCTTTCTGTCTTTTTGATGTAGACATTTAGCACTATAAACTTACCTCTTTACACTGCTTTTCTATATCCTAGAGGTCTGGGTATATTGTGTCAATATTATCATTACTTTGGAAAATTTTTTTAATTTCCACATTGATTTCATCATTGACCTAAAGATTATTCAGGAGGAGGATTTTTAGTTTCTGTGTGTTTGTATAATTTTGAGAGTTCCTCTTGGAATTGATTTCTAGTTTTATTCACTGTGATCTTAGAAGATACTTGATATGATTTCAATTTTTTAATGTATTTGGACTCTTGTTTTGTGGCCTAATATATGGTCTATATTGGAAAATGTTCCACATACTAGTAAGGAGAATGTATATTCTACGATTGTTGGGTAGAATGATCTGTAAATGTCTGTTAGGTACATTTGTTCTAGAGTTCAGTTTAAGTCCAGTGTCTTTTTATTGATTTTATGCCTCAATGATCTGTCTAGTTTTCTCAGTGGAGTGTGTTGCTTGTCTAGGAAAGATTATTTCTCCTTCATTTATGAAACTTAGTTTAGCGGGATACAGAATTCTTGGCTAACAGTTATTCTGTTGTTTTAGAAGACTAAAAATAGAACTCCAATCCCTTTTGGCTTGTTAGTTTTCTGCTGAGAAGCCTGCCTTTGGTCTGATGGGTTTTCCTTTGTATGTGATTTGATCCTTTTGTCTTCAGACCTTAGAATTCTTTCCTTCACATTGACCTTTTTTTTTTTTTTCAGCCAACACCTTGATTTCACTTTTGTTGAGGTTCTCATGGACCCCAACCTGGGACAGTGGTCAGCAAGAGAGATGGCACTGGAGAAATCATGAGATTTACATCAAATTTAGTGCATAAAACCTGGAAGCCAGTAAGAGCATAAATTGTTTCGAGTGCCAAGTGGCAGCATAAAAACAATGCAGCAACCTATCCTGCCCTTCTGAACTCTTTTTATTGGGTACCATAACAGAGTATGTGCAAGAATGCACAGCAGTCAATACTTAGCAGTCAAGATTAAAAATGAGAGTGGGGAGGTTTGTCGCTGGTAGCTCAGTGGTTAGGGTGCCGGCCACATACACCCAGGCTGGCGAATTTGAACCTGGCCTGGGCCTGCTAAACAGTGACAACAACAACAACAACAACAACAACAACAACAACAACAACAACAACAAAAATAGCTGGGCATTGTGGCAGGCACCTGTATTCCCAGCTACTTGGGAGGCTGAGGCAAGAGAATCACTTAAGCCCAAGAGTTTGAGGTTGCGGTGACCTGTGATGCTACAGCACTCTACCAAGGGCAACAAAGTGAGACTCTGTCTCAAAAAAAAAAAAAAAAAAAAAAGAGACAGAGAGAGAGAGAGAGAGAGAGAGAGAGAGAGAGAGAGACAGGAGATTAAAATCCCCAAGAAGGGTGGGTAAAGGGTAAACAGGGACATAGGGTAATGGAACATCAGAAGTGGCCAGATAACGTGGGCAAGCAGGAGAGAGATGGGGGAGTGTAAGTCTCATCTCCCAGGCAGACATCTCAGCTTCTCTACTCTAAGCTACTAATTGATGGTCTCAGCTTGCCTACACTGTTGATTTCCCCACGCAGGGACAGTCACGTAGACATTTTCCTGACTGGCACCTTATTCTGAGTTGGAAGGCCTGTGAGGAATTCAGTCTACCTGCCTCCCACACATTTTACATTAACTTTAGATGGTCTGACGACTATGCATTGGTGAAGTCCTATGGGGCCAGAATGGCAAAAGTTTCATGAAGTTTATCTCATTCTCCAGTAGTGTGTACATTTTTTCTCTAGTGCTTTTTTTACTGGGTTGGGCAGCTCAGCCTGCAGACCAGCAGGTGGTGCCCACAGGTAAGAACCAGCTGCAGCAGAAGCAGACGGGTTTATGTAATACCTCAAGGGTGGACACTAACAGAGATGGTGGGAGGAGCGCCGGGTGAAATGCACAGAAGTCTCCAATTGGGGGAGGCAGGAGCCAACCCAGCACCACTTTACCAGGCAAGCAGGAATATGATCTGCCCTTCATTACACCCATCCCAATGCTGAGGATATTCATGGCAGACAGAAATCACTGACCACCTGCAGGAACACATTCTATGTAAAGATGGAGTAGAGTTCCACCCCTTATGCAAGCCTGCACCTATAAAGCACACCTCCCATGGGGACATAGTCATCCCAAAATGCTCCAGAAAGTCCATCCACAGATGCACCCATGCCATGCTCTCACAGGTGAAGCCATGGCTGTTTCTTCAGCAGTAGGCAAGGAAAAGAAGTCCCCTTCTTCACATCCTTTCATGAGCGCTAGAGCTACCCAACTACTGGGGAGGGGAAGAACCATAATCCTCCCCCACAGAGCTCACCACAGTGCCTCTGTTAAAAGAGGCGCAACCACTGGGCGGTGCCTGTGACTCAAAGGAGTAGGGCGCTGGCCGAATATGCCAGAGGTGGCGGGTTCAAGCCCAGCCCCGGCCAAAAACTGCAAAAAAAAAAAAAGAGGTACAACCACCCATTGCCCTTAAGTGTGACGTTCTGGAACATAGAAACACCTACACGCTAGTTTCTTTTGTCTCATAGGGTTCTCCCTTGGTGGAGTGTACTCCTCCTTCCCCTAAGAGTGGAAATCACGAAGGGCTAGAGCACTGGGAATCCTGCTGTTCTGGGTCCAGCCACCCCGTAGGGCCGCTGCAATCCAAGTGTCTGTTGGGGATCTGATCATGTGAAGACTCAAGATTTGAAGGTCTTTTGGCTGTACGAAGTCCCACAAAAGGTGCACACCCAGTATGGCACATGCACATATCTTGGGTCCAGGGAGAAAGCAAGGGACACAGCACAAGCTAGTAGCCCACTGTATTGCCTTCAAGAAGTCCTGAAATCACATCCTGCTCCAGTACTTGGGCTCACAAGGGCGAGGAAGCGCTCCTTAAGTTTGGATACTAGCAGTCTGTCACAAGGGGTAGAAGAGCCAAAAGCATCTCCCACCTACCATTTTCCACAGAATACTAAGTCCCTGAGATTTCATCTCTGCCAACTCCTTTCTTTCCTCTTGTGTGTTGTAGTTTATTTCATTGAAATCTCTGATAGGCTCTAGCACTCTCCCCTTAACATTCCACTTGAGCTGTAATTATTCACCTGTAATTTTGGTTCTTCCTTCTGAGAAGAATTGGTCTCCAGCATCTCTAGTTAGCCATCTAGGAAAACTCTAAAGTGTTTTGTTATAGCAGACCAAATGGACTGAGACAATACCATTCATCTAGTTAAAATGTACAGTTCAATGTACTTTAGTATATTCAGAGTTGTGCAACCATTACCACAATCAATATTAGAACATTTTTATCACCCCCCCATAGTAACCCTATACCCATTAGCAGTTACTCCCCATTTCCTCTAGCCCCCTCAGCACTAGGCGACCACTAATCTACTTTCTGAATCTATAGATTTGCCTTTGCTGGATATTTTATATAAATGGAGTCAAAAAATACATCCTCTTTTATGATCGGCTTATCTTACTTAACATGTTTATAAAAAGCATCCATGTTGTAGCATGTATTACTACTTTATTTCTTTGTGTTTCCAAGTAATATTCCATTGCACAGATATATCGGTTGTGTTTATCCATTTACCAGCTGATGGACATGGGGATTGGTCCCACTTTTTGCTTTTGTAAATAATGCTGCTTTGAACATTTCTGTACACGTATTTGTGTGGACATACGCTTTCATTTCTCTTACGTATATACCTAGGAGGGAAATTTCTGGATCAAACGGTTACTCTATGTTACCCTTTTGAGAAACTGCCAGACTTTTATAAAGTAGCTGTACCATTTTATATTATCACAAGTAATGCATGAAGGTCATAATTTCTCTCTATCTTTGTCAACACTTGTTATTTTCCATTTTTTTAATTATTGCCTTCCTACTGCCTGTTAAGTGATATATCAATATTGTTGTGATTTACATGTCCTTAATGAGAGTGATGTTGACTATGTTTTCACATACTTACTGGTCATGTGTATATTTTCTTTGGAGAAATGTCTATTCAAATCCTTTGTACACTTGTTGATCAAGTTGTTGGGGGGCTAATTCTGCTAGTTTTTATTTTCCTCCTTATTTGCCTAATTCACTATTATTAGACTTTAAATTTTAGAGAAATCTTAAATTTACAGAAAATTTGAGCAGAAAGTACAGAGTGCCCATATATCCCCTCCATCACCCTCAATTTTCCTATTATCTTGCATTGCTGTGTAATATTTGTTACAACAAAACCAATATTGATAAACTAACAATTAAAGTTCATACATTAGTTTTTACTTTCTGTTGTATAGTTATGAGTTTTGCCAAATGTATGTCATGTATTCGCCATTACAGTATATAGCATAATTTCACTGTCTTAAAAATACTTTATCCTATACCTATTATACCTATTCATCCTTTCTCCCCTTACCATGATCACACCAAAGTCCTAGCAACCAATCTTTTTAATATATCTATAGTATTACCTTTTGCAGAACATCACAGTTGGAACCACAACAGTATGTAGCTTTTCAGAGTGGCTTCTTTCACTTGGTAATATTTAAGAATCCCCTTGGTCTGTTGTGGCTTGATAGATCATTTCTTCTGATCACTGAGTCATATTCCATTGTATGAACATACTACAGCTTTTTTATTCACTCACCTATTAAAGAACATCTTGATTGCTTCTCATTTTTGGTAATTATGAATGAAGCTTATAAGATTTGTGTGCAGGACTTTGTGTGAACGTAAGTTTTCAACTCACTGAGGTAAATATCTAAGGGCATATCTCTATGTTTAGTTTTGTAAGAAACTGCCAAACTATCTCCCAAAGTAGCTATCCCATTGTGCATTCCTACCAGCAACAAATCAGAGTTTATGTTTTCTATATCTTCACCAACGTTTGGTGTTATCAATGTTTTGGATTTTAGCCATTCTAATTGTTGAGTACTATCTTCCTGTTTCAATTTTGCAGTTCCTTAATATGTTGAGCATCTTTTCATATGCTTTTTTTACCATATGTATTTGGAGAGGTGTCTGTTCAGAACTTTTACCCATTTCTCATTGGGTTGTTCATTTTCTTTAGTTTCCAACGCCAATTTTTGGAAAACTCAAGTCTCATTCTTTTCCTTAGGACTTTACGTATACCTGTTGATTGTTGTATAAAATTTAGCAAATCCAAGGGAGTTAGTGTACTAAACCAGCATATATCTAAATCTGTTAGCTTATGAATTTAATTGAAATAAGAAGGCCAAGATGGTATAATAGAATTCTATTTCTGTGTCTAGCTACAACTTGTCAGTTTTTTCTCCATATCTATCTTCCTGTTTGTTTACCCTTAGTTTCTTGTTTAGCTCTGTAAAAAATTGGCTTAACAGCTAATCATCTGAAATTTTTGTCTGTTTTAAAAAAGTCAGCACTTTAAGATTTTGGGTTTTAGGCTGGGTGCAGTGGCTCACACCTTATAATCCCAGTACTCTTGGAGGCTGAGGTGGGTGGATTGCCTGAGCTCACAGGTTTGAGACCAGCCTGAGCCAGAATGAGACCTCATCTCTAAAAAACAGACAGAAAGCCTATTTTCCTTTGTTACTGGGAATTGAGAAAAAGCTTGTACAAATTATAAAAGGTTAAATGTGCAAGCACCGCACAACCGTTTTCTCCAAGGCGGGGCTCATCCCCTCTTTGACTGATACTCTGGGGCATGTGCAGAAAGGGGCAGAACTTGCATCAGGTGGGACCAGGCTCCTGGATACTTGATTTTTCAGGCTGTGCTACCTGATAATAAGCACAGGAGAGGCAGCAGATACAAAGCGCTATACTGGTAAGAGTGGTTAAATCCAGATAAGCACAGGGACAGAGGAAGCCCCTCCGGGGTTCTTCCTCAAGCATTGAAAGGACCCTTCCTTTTGTTTGGCTGGAAGGCTTCTTGTGTTGGTCAGAGGATGCTTTGACAACCCAGGAAAACAGGGTGGGATTGATTAAAGTGCTGGACGTTTATTCTTTCCCACAAATGGGTAATATTCTCTCCTTAAGAGAACACCCAGGTAACATGTTCTCTTTCCAAGAGAACTGTCATCAGGCGGGACCACTATGGCTCCCAAGTACCTGATTTTTGGCCTCTGCTGTAGGAACACTGTGCTGGGCTGTGTTGGGACATGTTTGATCCCCAGACACTAGGAAAAGAATGTATGGTTTTCTTCTGCACCCAGAACTGGCCTCAGTATTAACTATCCCAATGGTGACCAATAAAAACCAGAAGGTACTCTAAAATTATGGTAACCAAGAAAGGAAATGGTCTGAATTACCTGTGTGCAAGCTTTCTTTTTCCTCAGGGACAACCCCCAACTGTGTAAAACCTGTCAGAGTCAGCTCTCCAGGCTATAATAACTTCCCCCAAATAACCAGGGATTCCTGAGAGAGACACTGTCACCACCTAGTTCAAACCCATCATCTACTTCTCCCTCACCTTCCTTCATGGCTTTAGAAAACCCCAAGAAGGAGTTTATTCCCAGAGTTTCTGCTGGTCCTATTGGGGCCTCCAGAAGGCAACTGTATCCTTCCGTATGTCCCTATGTGGTAAGAGAAGAGAGATGCGAGTATTCACTCTGTTTACTTGGGCAGATTTAAAACAAATTAAGGTTTGATTTAGGAAAATTTTCTGATGACCCTGATAGGTACACAGATGTTCTCCAAGGGTTAGAACAAAGCTTTGACCTCTCTTGAAGAGATGTAATGCTACTACCTAGATTAAACTTTAATTTTTAATGAAAAAAATGAAGTCTTAGATGAAGCTAGAAAATGGGGTGATTTGTGGTTCATGTCCAATACTCATGGCAGTATGTCTCCTGAGGAAAGGGACAGATACTCCACAAGAAGGCAGGCAGTTCCCTTTGAGGATCCCAAATGGGACCTTGAGAAACAAGGTGACTGGGGGCGTAAACATTTTCTAACATGTATCCTGGAAGGTTTACATCAATCCAAGAAAAAGCCTATAAACTATTCTAAGTTGTCTAGTATTTACCAGGAGAAAAATAAGAGTCATTCAGCCTTTCTTGAGCGGCGTAGGAAGGTGATGAGAAAACACACCCAGTTAACAACGGACTCCTTAGAGGGCCAAATTATTTTAAAAGATAAATTTATCACTCAGGCAGCCCCAGACATTTGAAGAAAACTCCAGAAATTGGCTCTAGGCCCAGATCATAACCTGGAGAATCTTAGAACCACCACAATGGTCTTTTATAATCAAGATAAGGAGAAAGAGAAGGAAAAAGAGAGAAAGGATAGAAAAAGAATGGCAGCTCTGGTAAAGGCACTCTGACAAACGAGCACCATTCAGGGGCAGAAGGAAGCCAGAGGAGCTAAGAACACTCCCAATGTGGTCAGACGGGCCACGCTTCAGGAAGGACTTCCCCCAGCAGCACCACTGGCTGGGCAGGCCACCTGGCCCCTGTCCAGAATGCAAGGGTGACCACTGGAGGGTAGCTTGTCCTCAGAGGCAAAGGTTTCCTGGGACAGTGATCCCATCAATGCCCAAACTGAACTGAGAGTATATGGGGCAGATTCTCATGGCTCCATCACCCCTCAAGAGCCCTGGGTCTGCCTCATAGTGGAGGGCCAGGAGACAGAATTTCTTGTGGACACTGGGGCAACCTTTTCTGTACTCCTGTCTAACCCTGGGCTTTTATCCCCCCAATCTGTAACTATACAGGGGATGTCTGAAAAGCCAGTTACCAACTTTTTTTCTCAACCTTTAAGCTGCAGTTGGGGTGACTGGCTGTTATTTCATGCCTTCCTAACCATGCCTGAAAGTCCTGATCCCCTTTTAGGGAGGGACATATGTAGGAGACACCAGAAAAGAAACACCTTGCTAATAAGGGAATGGGGAAGGGCTTGGTCTCCTGTTAAAGAGCATGAGAGCACATAGCACTTAAGAGCACAAGAGAACATACATCATTGCTTGGTAGTCTCCACACCTGTGGTGTAAACAGCCACAGGATCACTTCTATAAAAAACCACAGGAAAAGCTAATCAAGGCTTCTACTAGCCTCCTACTAAGACTGAATGCTGCACCTTTGAGGTGCTCCGGCCCCTCTGACCTGACTAAGATAACTGGCTCCTCCTCATGGGGAGCCATACCTGACTGAAACAACAGGCTCCCCAGCATTTATGGGGAGCCATACCCTGAGAAAACTCATACAGTGGTCCGCATTCTGGCAGTTTCATGGGCCAGCTGGCAACATAGCATCCCAGCTCCAAAAGACATGCTAACTAAAGTGGGAACAACCATTTACAGGAATATGGGACAAGAACCTACACTATACCTTCCCTTATTAGAGACATAAATTAACCCAGAAGTGTGGGCTACTGAGGGACAGGTGGAAAGAGTAAGACCTAATCCAGACAGGTTTTGTGTACAGATGGAAATTCTTTCATAGAACAAGGAGCTCAGAAAGCAGGCTATGCTGTAGTTACTCAGTATGTTGTAAATGAGAGTGGGTCTCTCCCTTCAGGAACCAATGCACAATTAGCTGAAATAATAGCTTTAACCCGTGCTTCAGAAATTGGGAGAAACAGGCTTGACACCTATAGCTCAAGTGGCTAAGGCACCAGCCACATACACCAGAGCTGAAGGGTTTGAATCCAGCTCGGGCCTGCTAAAAAACGACAACTACAACCAAAAAAATAGCCAGGCGTTGTGGTGGGCACCTGTAGTCCTAGCTACTTGGGAGGCTGAGGCAAGAGAATCGCTTAAGCCCAGGAGTTGGAGGTTGCTAAGAGCTGTGATGCCTCAGCACTCTACCCAGAGCAACACCTTGAGGCTCTGTCTTTAAAAAAAAAAAAAAAAAAAAAAAAAGATTAAAGATGGCAGCTGAGTAACAGCTTCCCTGTAACTGGGCTTGGCGAATCTGGGGAGACAAGACTCCAGACATCTCTGGCCGGTAGGATCTGCCTATGATCATCCCTTTGAGGATACAGGGAGCCAGCAAGGGACTTCTGGACCCCAGGAGG
>CAUYPK010072509.1:0-57707 GCA_963574355.1 Loris lydekkerianus | reverse complement strand
TTATGTGTTTAATATATTATTGTTAAAATTATATGCTTTTGTGTGAGTGTTTGTCTGTTTTGGCAGGTCACTGCGTGGTGTGGCTCTCTGACGCTCACAGTTTAAAATTTTGGCTCTTTGTGTTCGCCACCCCTGATCTAGCCAGACTCCAGCATTACCAAAGGAACCCACTAAATCAAAACCATTGCACCTTTATAATAGTTTGAAATAAAAAAAAATAATTATCTAAATGTTTTAGCAAAGAAATGTTGGATTTTGTGACGATTTCACTAAATCTTAACCATTGCACCTTTGTAACATTTTGAAATAAAAAAATAGAATTAACTAAATATTTTAGCAAAGAAATGTTGGAGTTTATGAAGATTTGTCTCAGCATTTAGTGAGATAATTCTGTGAATGTCCTCCTGATTATTTATGTTATATGGTATATTCAATGATGGTGATAACTTTAAAGAAAGATTAAAATTTTTTGTGTGCTTAATATGAGTTAGACATTGGATTAAGCGTTAATTCACTAATATTAAATCTTTTTGGCATTTTTGGAACAATGCTAATTGCATTCTCTTTTACTATCTGGCTATATTATATATTGTTCTAATTAGGTTTATTTTCATTTCAACATCGAGTAGGGAGTTGGATATTGAATATTTTTCTTAAAAGTAATTCAAAACTGGAAACGTTTTATCACATTTTGACCTTACAAATGCTTTTTTACATGTTGACCATTGCCTTAATAGTCTGTCTTTCCCACGGACAGTGTTCATACTTTATTTTCATGTCAGACTCGACTTAAATGGCATTTTCTGAGCATATATGTTATGTAGCAGAGTCTGCTGTGGTTTGCATGCCTACGCGATGTTAGCATGGAGACCAGGGGCCTTTTGGAGAATTTCTAAGGAATTGGGCTTAATTAAAATATTACCCTCTTAGTTTGTTCCCATTTGCCTGCTCTAATGGCCTGAAATATTTTATATTTCAAAGGTTGGAAAAAAAACTTTGTGACAGAAGGTTAGGGAAAAACATGTGTTGTGATAACAATCTTTTTTTTTTTATCACAATAATGTTCATGGCATCAGAGATGCTCTTGTTACTAGTGGTGGCAGTACATTAAAAAAAAAAAAAAATGAGGTGGAATATTGGATGTCCCTGACAGTGGAAGGGAATCATTACTGTCCCCCTGTGCCCCTGGGACAGCAAAAAGGGTCACTGTACTTAACTTCAGGTACTGTGTGACAGCAGAAGCTGGTGCCATGTCGGACCTTGGTAGTATTTCTATCATGTTTGACACTGGCACACAGTGATGCCCCTATGAACATGAATAACTTGAAAAAATAAGAGTTTGCATGGAACTCTTAAGGAAGCCCTTAAATATCTGAGTTCCTGAAATACTTGAGAGAGTCGGAGGAGATACAGCTGCGTAAATGGTCTCATGTGCCTGTTCATTTATCATCCCTAGGACTTTCTGTTCTGAAGAAAGAAGGTTATAGGTTAAAACTTCTGGACCTTGGCTTGGATCCCTGTCCTATCAATAAGAGACCAAGAATGGATATATTTAATAGAAGTATATTTGGGTGGCACAATTATGAGTGTTAAAAATTGCCTTAAAACCCAGACTAAATACTATACCTGTGTGTATTTTCCTGCCTGCACACATACATACACACAGAGGCCAGAATTTCCAAGTATTTAGAATTGAAGTAAAATGATGATATACAATACCCTGCCATAGTCTACTGAAAAGCTAAAATTCCTCTTTTTTTTTTTTTTCCATGAAATTCAGGAGTAAATATTCATAGTAAGGAAAGAATTTAAAGAAGATTGAATGTAATGAATGCGGCTTTCCCTTAGGCACTGTTGCATAACCCCGTTGTAGAGAAGGAACATGAATAACACAGACAAGTTTAAGTTTTCTCTCTGAATTTTAAAAACGAAAAAATTTTCTCAGTGCCTTATTTGGATAATATGAAAGAGTGGGACCTCTCAAATTATGTGATTCAATGATTTTAAACAATCTAAGAATGAGTTAAAATACAGTGAGCGTGGCAACTTCTGAATAAAATAGAAAGCTGGATAGCAGGTAGATGGTGGGGATGTGTGTGGGTAGGAAAAGAGAGAGAGAGAAACAGACAAGAAAGTCACGCAGCATTTGGTTGGCCTTGCTTTAAATGCATCGTGAGAAGGTGAAATACCAGAAATGATAAACATCCACATAGCAACTGTATGAATCGTTCTAAATGCAAAGGGTAGAAGAAAAACCTAAAAGGAAGCTTCTGACTTGTGGGGAAGCTCAAGAAGACCTATAATTAGGAGACCCAGGACATCATTCTAATTCTCATTATAGGGAAGAAAGGATCTTGCCTCTGATGACGTATTGTGCGTGCTGTCACTAACTGCGGTATCGTGGGCAAAATGATCTTTTAAATCTCAGTTTTCTAATCTGGCTAATAGGGATAATAACCTCAGGATTTTTGTGAAAATCAATTCAGATAACGAAAGGAAAACCTTAGAGAGAGGCATTATATAACAAACACTTCACAAAGACAAGTTAACGGATCAATGTGAAGACAGTGATTTGTGACAAATACTTTGTCTTTCATCTGTTCTTATTTAACCTTCATTTTATAAAATCAAGGGTTAAAATCAAAACTTTTAGAATTCTAACTGATAAGTAAAATGTTATTTCGTTTATTTAAACAAAAAAAAAGTGTCAGGACTATTGTGACTATTGCCTGTAAAATAGACTATTTTAAATTGCACATGAACTTTATAGACACCCTGTATTATGTGTGTACATTGTGTGTGTATATGTGAGAGTATATGCCTATGTGTGTCTTTCAAGTAAGCAAAGAACAGGGAGAAAGGGAGACTGGTTTTTGGAGGCTTTGGGAAAGAAATCTATATCAAATGCTAAGCAAATATTGTTTGCTTCATCCATTCACAAATACTGTTTGTTAATTGCGATAGGGTTTACTTTCACTCAGCTGCTGCAGTTAAAATTTATATATGAAACTTGGCTCAGACTAAATGATGTATTCATAATAATGTCTGTGACATAAAGATTTTATTGTTTTGATTTTGTTTACAAATAAATCAAGATGTTACATCATATAATCTTTTAGTTGGAAACTGTCTTAGCAATTGTTGTCAGTCCAAATGTCTGTCCTATAATTTTCTATTTAACGTGTCTTTGCAAATGTGCCTTGCCCTATAATGGCCAGGTATTCAGAAGTGATAAATAGTGGGTTTAAGTAGATCACATAAGAAAGAACAACATTGTATGTAAGCTAAATAGAAGGAGAACATTTTCAAAAGAAGGTTTTATTGCCACAGTAAGAATTGCTAAAATCTGCAGTTCAGGAAATGTATAGTTTTGTCATTATTTAAATAGATGCTTTATCTTGGGATTTCTGAAAAATGATACATATTAAACATAAGCTGGGATTTTTCATATCCAATTAATTTTAAATAAAAGTTGGCCCATTAAAAACATAGCCTATTTAGCCTAGCTTTAAAAGTATCCTATTTTTTAGTATAGTATTAAAGGATTCTGCTATTTCACAGTCAAAGATGACACTTACTTGACAGTGCTATTATCTGTACATGACTATTAAGTCTGAATTATCTCAACTTTTCTACTGCTTATGTGTAGAATAGTCTGTGCTGCTATTCTATTAGAGATGGATAAATTGCAAGAATCTTCAAAAATACAAAAAAAAAAAAAAAGTTGTCTTACCTATTGCCTATCTGGTACTCAAGTATTATGGGAACCATTCATTTAAATTCACTTCAGTTCAACTTTATTCAATTTGATTTGAGTCTATTCAACTTGATTTATTCACAAATATTTCTGGGAGGATACAAAAAACCCAACAGTATCTTAGCTGTCAAGTGTTTCTGTTAAATACCACTAGTATTAGGAGAAGGGGTTTAAACTAAAGTCTAAAGCAATTTAAGAAGGCCTCTTAGGATAATTAGGTGACATTTAACTACAGTTTGAGGAGAGGCAAATTTGGGAGATGGATCACTGCTAGCAAATAATCAGTTAAAATAAAGCCCTGATTCGAGAGAGAGCAGGAAAGTTTAGCAATGGAATGTACACTTGCAGATAAGAAAAAGAGATGTGGGCCTAAGGGGAGAAAATGTGTGAGACTCCAATTTTGATGGGCCAAATGCCAGAGCGGTTGTGCAATTTATTACACAACCAAGAAATGAAGACGGACATAGGATGATTGTGCTTGAAGGAAACAATGCTAGAGATACAGGAATGATTAAGTACAAAGAATCCACAAAACATCACATAAACTTTAAAGCATTGCCATTGGGCCGGGCTGAGGATCTGGAATCTTAGATGCCTTTTGCAAGCAAGCTGGGTCCCAGAAGTATATTTGCTTCCAAGTATTCATTTATGCTGCTGCTCCATTTGGCCAAAGCTATAGACAATCTCAAATCCCAATGTTCCCCACGTGTTCCATAGTTACCCTGCTTGGCACATAGTTACACAAGAGATATTCAATAAATAATTTTATTAGAAAATTCACATTATGCCTTCTCAAAATCTTAGAGTCACTACAGCCTGTGCTGCTATTTGCAATGCATCTTAATTGTTTTATGTGTTTTTTTTTTTTTCTATATCTCAGAACTCTGTACAAATTTAAGATGGCATTATGGACTGAATTATGTCCTTCTTGAAATTCATGTGTTGAATCTCTAAACCTTCTAATGATAATAGTGGGAAATTATTACATATAAGTTAGATCACGAAGGTGGGCTCTTATGATGGGATTCATGCCATTTAAAGAAGAGATCAAAGATCTTGCTGTCTCTCTCCTTCTTTCTGTCTCTGTCCCTCACTACATGTATGTGCATATAGAAAGAAGACAGCCTCCTGCAATCACAGGGGCGTCCCTTCAGCCCCACCGTGCTGACACCCCCATCTTAGACTTCCTGTCCTCCAGATGTGAAAAGTAAATGTATGCTGTTTAAGCTGCTCAGTCCAAAGTATTTTATCATACAAATCTGACTAACACATGTGGAGATGCTGTCTCCTATCTCTAACTATTGCCCCTCCTTTCCATGTCATTACAGAGTTCTAAACAGGTAAATCATTATAAATCAGAATAATAAGCCTATAGGAAAATCTATATTACACCAGAAAATATTTTTCAGAGCTTGGCCTGAATTATGATAATACATAATCAAATATGATAATACATAATTTGAGCTATTTTAAAGAAAATTTTGAACAATGTAAAATCAAAATAAATTAGCTATAACCTTTCTGTTCAGGATATTATGCAAATAGCTATTTTAAAGATTTTTAAAGAGTGTTACTGCCTTTTATTATTGCTGAATAAAATTTCATGACATAGACATTTAATATTTATTCATTCCATGAATAAATAACCTTTCTTTTTTATCTGCTATTTTTGCTATTATTAAATATGCTGTATAGGGAATCTTAAACATCTCTTCTGGAGAATATCTGTGAAGTTCTTTTCAAATAAGTTTTTAAAAAAAATTGTCAGACCTGTAAGTAAGAATCTTCAACTTTGTTAGAAAGCTCCACTTTTTTCCCCTTATTGTAGTTTTTCCAAGTTACATTCCCCAAAACAATGAATATTTAACTCTAGTTGCTCTAATCAGTACTCATATTGCTAGACTTATATTTAAAACTGCTGAGTGTAAACTAATATCTCATTGTGGTTTAATTTGCAAATTTCCTAATTGATGAGGCTGACAATTATATTTTAATGCCATTTAAGATTTTACCCATGTGAATCATTTCTTCAAATACTTCTTGCATTTTTTTAAGAGTATTATTTGTATTTTTCTTAATCCTTTCAAGGAAATAACTTTCTATTTTAGGTTCCATTTCTTTCTCAACCATATGTGTTCTGAATACCTGATTCTGAATCACAGGTTGGCTTTTCATACTTTATTTCTGTCATGTTTGGATGACCACATTTATCATTTTAAGTTTTAGAATTTGTGAAATGTTGTGGCTCATAATTGTGTGTATACATATGTATGTCTTTTAACATAAACTCCCTAGATCATAAAGATAATCTTTTCACTTATCTTCTACAAATGTTAGAATTTTATCTAGTGTGCTAAATTATTTGTTGTTAATTTGTTACGTCTTTTTGGCAACTAGAAGCTGCATTTGATAGAATTCCCTTTCCTATTTCAATGCCGGTCACATGGCTAGTACGTGAGATTTAGAAAGATCTCTTTAAGTCAGTGGCCGAGAACACTTTATTCAGATAATTGTTAGGAACTTTGTAAGAGATTCCTGAGAGTTTTAGATGTTGTTACATGAGCTTTTGAGAACTTTGGAGAAGGACAGACAGGCTTTGATGCCTCAGGCAGCGTCCTCAGGTGTCCGCTGTCTGGACTTGGAGGTGTTGCTGCTCTAACCTTCACTGGAACAGTCCATGATTTTCACCCTTTGCTTCCCAACATTTCTGAAGACCTAATTAAATGTTGTATTACCATAAAAGTTAGCGTGCCTCTTTGATGTGTCCTGATGCTGCTCTAACCTTCACTAGAACAGTCCATCATTTTCACCCTTTGCTTCCCAACATTTCTGAAGGCCTAATTAAATGCTGTATTACCATAAAAGTTAGCGTGCCTCTTTGATGTGTCCTGATGTGGAATCCTAGTTTATGTAATCTTCTTGGGATTCATTGGGTTTCTTAAAGTTGAACGTTGCTGCCTTTTATCACCTCTAGAACATTCTCAACCATTACCTTCCCAAGTATTAATTCTGCGACTCTCTCTCTCTCTCTTTACATTTTTAATTAGTAACACTCAGTATTTATTTTATTTTTTTCTGCTAATTTTCTCTCTACTCTTTACTATAAAAAGTTTTATTGGGGTTATCTTCCAATTCATTATGTTTTCCTCATTTTTGTTTTATTGGCTACCAGCCCTAACCATAATTTAAAAACCAACACAAAAAGCACACACTAGAGGCCAGCACTAACATAGAACAATGAGTTAAGCACATGAGTCACCTTGATGAACCTAAAACCTACTCAGATTAAAAAAAGAAACACCAGTTTGGTACGATGGCTCACGCCTATAATCCCAGCACTGTGGGAGCATAAGGAGGGAGAATTGCTTGAGTTCAGAAGCTTGAGACTTGCCTGAGCAAGAGTAAGACCCTCAACTCATTAAAAACAAACAAACAAACAAACAACAACAATGAAAAAAAACAGCTGGGCACTGCAAGAGTGCCTGTAATCCCAGTGTCTTCCAGAGGCTGAGGCAGCAGGATGCCCACTGCCCACAGCCCCAGTCTGAGGTTGTAGTGAGTTATGAGGGCATTGTACTCTGCTCAGGGCACAACAAAGCAAGGAAATAAAAATAAATAAGCATGGAAATTAAATAAAAATAAAAACTTAAAAAAAAGAACAACACCAAATTGTTATTATATAAGCTTCACAGTGCCCTATAACTCACTCCTCAGGATTCCCTCTGTAACAGGAACAACTCCCTTGAATTTAGGAGAGTTGTCATGGTCATAGATATCATAAATTGAATGTCTGTGTTATTACTGTATTTTGTTCAAAACTATGTGATTTTAAATAAATTGAAAAAAATATTCTTTTCTACTACTGCTAAACATTTGGGTTATTTCTAGTTTGGTGCTGTTGCAAATAACACTGTTTAGAATATACTTGAACGTGTGTTTGGTAAATAAATCTATACATCCAATGTAGATTCTTCTTGACTTTTTTTACTTTATTTATTTCTTAATTTATTTGTAGATGGTCAAATTTCAGCTAAAATAAACTTGTAACACCTTATACCTTATCCAATTATGAAGTATTTTGTATCTAGATGACTGATCTGAAAAGGATCAATTAGAGTGTTTTTTTTTTTTTTTTTTTTTTGGTACTCCTAGAAATAAAAGTTGTTCAAAAAGTCTTTTATAAAAGGACAACTTAGGATCCTTGTGGCCATGAATGCTATGAACATCTGGTGACAGTGACATGCTGTGTTAACAAATGCACAGTCATCCACCAACACTTAGTTTCCCACCAATACAAAAGCATGCAATTCTATACATAATTATGGGAAGTTTATGGGCATTATAAAGTTCAGTCATAGACTGAATATTCTTCACCTCATTAAGAATCCTCTTTGGAAGTTATTTATTATTCCCTTCTTTCTTATGCTTGTCTACAGTAAAGACATTTGTTTTTAATTGATCCAGCAACTTCGTCTCTTCAAACATACTGACTTTATATCTATATAATATAAAATATGTTGACCTTATATATTTTACATATTATAACATATCATATATTGCATATTACATAACACATATCATATTATGTTAACATATGATATAGACTATGTTACATAAAATATATCATATATTACATAAAATATTATATATTATATATCATATGTTATAAAATACACACAAATTTATGGTCTATTTATTCTATTGCTTTTTTTTTTTTTTTTGCAGTTTTTGGGTGGGGCTGGGTTTGACACCGCCACCTCTGGCATATGGGGTGGGCACCCTACTCCTTTGAGCCACAGGTGCCACCCTTATTATATTGCTCTTATTTACAAATGTAAAGTATGTATTTTTTGGTATAAAACATTAAGTTTACTTTACCCTTGAGGAAGCTGAGGCTTTTCCAGGTTTGTTGATGGTCATGGAAACTTACAGTTAATTACCAATTCTGCCAGTTCTTCTTCCTTCTCAGCTTTAGGTCCATAAAATTAAAACATAGGAATCAGCCATCACTTTTACCACCTAAATGAGGAAAGAAGCCTTTCTGAAAAATGATAATAAATTGTTTGCATATAATTTTCCCCAAATGACCAACATAAATACTATAATGCATCCTGGTGGGCATTTGTTAAAGAAGCTACTTTCATGATAGAGAGGAGGAATGTTTAGAATGGGGCTTCATGCTCATGATTTTCTCTCCTCTAGGAACACATCAAGGTCAGGGAATGGAATATATAGCTATAGACATACCCACATACATATTCATAAATAAATCTGCATATTTAATCTTTATAATATACATTAACTTTATGACTATAGGTAAACATAAATAAATCATCTAAGATAACAGCATATGAATATATGAGAAAAGTTTTGAAGTACCGGAATCTTATTCTGCCTCATCAGTGATATTTTGAAGTGGTGCTAAATACAAAATAAATAAATAAATAAATGTATTATTAATTCTGTTATGTTAAATGCCCCTAGAGAGAGAGCTATGGTCAACCCAGCATGTTACTTATCTACTGCTGGATAGCAAATTACCATCACACGTAGTGATTTAAAACAAGAAAAAATCATAATCTCACAATTTCTGTGGGTCAGGAATCTGCATTGGTTTAGCTGGGTGTTTCTGGCGCAAGGTCTGTCACGAAGTTGCAGTTAGATGGTAGCTCGTTGAGTAAGCATCTGCTTCTAAGCTCACTCAGGAGCTGTGTTCACAGTATTTGATTTTCCTTATTTGTACCTGAGACACTTGGTTCCTTCATAGCTGTTGACTAAAGGCTTCTGTTAGTTCCTCACCACCTGCAACATTCCCCAGAGCAGCTCACAATGTGGCAGCTGGTTTTCCTAAAGCAAGTGAGTGAGAGAACGTTCACAAATGAAGACTGTGGAGGCCACAGTCTTCTATCTAAGCCACTTTCATAAGTAACATCCATCACTTTTGCATTATTCTATTTCTTGGAAGTAAGCTACTGGGTTCAACCCATGCTTAACACAAAGGGATTACAGAAAGGCATTAAAGGCCAGGAGGCAGGTATGACCGGGTGCCCTCTCAGAGGCTGTCTACAACATCTAGATTGCACCAGAAAGCTTACTCTAGGATGGAATCATGGGTCTTATTCTTCCTGAATTAAAATGTGAATTTTGAGCTTTGTATTTTGGTTGACCACAGGACACAAGACATCAAAGCAATAATGATAGCTCTGGATCAAAATGAGCTATCTCCAAAGAGATGAAATCCTGATAAATGCTAAAAAAGAAAAAAAAATAAATCAATCAATAAAGAAATTATTGTATTACTAATTCTGCTAAGTTACATTACCCTAGAGAGCAAGCTATGGTAAACCTAGCATGTTACTTACACACTGCTGGATAGCAAATTACCATCACACTTACAGATTTAGAACAAGCAAAATTCATAATCTCGTAATTTCTGTTGGTCAGCAATCTATATTGGCTTAGTTCCCTCCATAGAAGGAGAAATTAGTTTTGTTTGTTTGTTTGGTTTTTAGGTAGAGAACACCACCCATGTGTATTTATGGTTCAATAGGCTAAACAGAAATTCTAGGAATCACCACACTAACCTAAGTGGATAAGGTGAGGAGGATTATTCAAGTGTTGCCTATGTTTTAATAAATACAGAAACTACTTATGTAAAAGAACTTACTCATCAGGTTCATCCTAGCTGAGTACTTATACCTCTATCTCATTCCTTTGTGGAAAAAGTATTACCATGTTTATATTGAGGGCAAGACTTTCATATTAGTGGAAACAGATGTCTCAAACAGCTTTAAACTGGAAAGCAAGATGAAATCTGGATTTTTAGAAGAAAAATTAACATAAAGAGTTATAATAACTAAAAAAAGAGTTATAATAGACATTAGGGTGGGGATGGGATCATGGCTCTCACTAGAGAGGGGAAAAAAATGTTAAAAGGTGCATGTTTGTTAATTAAAATGTATATTTGTATAATCATATAATGTATGCTAAAAATAATGATAGCAACCTTATCCATTCCTATGTGCATATTTCTTTACAATGTAATTTCTAGCTTTGTATATAGAAGGGTATGTGTGTATATATATTCATCTTTTAAGTTTGGGCTGGCCTTGTTTTAATCCCTAAAATTCAGAGGAAGGGAGAGCATATCATATCAGTAGTTTTGGTCTAACTGAAGCTTGCCCCATTGCTTCGTGTTTCCTTGGAAGCAGCCACATTCGTGTGAATAAGCCTGGGTTAGTCTTCTGTGTGAAGAGACATATGATTGAGTCTGTGATACTGGCCAATGGCGTTTAAATGTCCAGATAAATGAGGGAGGTCTTCGTAGATTAACCAATCATCAGTGGTCCTACCGGCTGCCTACAAATACATGACAAAGCCCTGTAGTGATTAGCTAAATCATTCCAGACCAAAAAAAAAAAAAGTCTGACCCTCAGAATTATGAGTTATATAAAGGGTTATTGGTATAAGTCACTAAATTTTAAAGTAGTTTCTATATAGAAAAGGTTATTAGAACATTTATCAAATTAACAAACTATTGGATAATGGGGTGGTTTTACTTCTATCATGACTCTTAGAGTAGTCATTTTCTATGGATTCCATGAACATTTCCCAAGAATTATAGAAATAACATTCGGCAAGACCTTTTGAAAGTATGAGCCTCATTTTCTTGTGAAGTAAATACAATGGAATAGACCACTGTTTGTTTCTATATTCTGCACCCACCAATTGTTGAGTTCCCCTTTCAAGGCAATCTTTCTATACTGACACTTGCCACAATCTTAGATCCCCAGAATGTTAATATCTTCCAAAGTCTTAGTGGCATAAGCGTCACCAATACTTTGATTAACTTTACATTGTTAATCAGCTCTCTTGATTTACAGGCACCTGTAGTTCTGCAGCACCTAGTATGAATATGCTCAGGGGAACTGCCAGGGTTATCTAGATTTTCACCTTTACCTGAGTCGGTCTCAAGTATTGCAGTACATTGAAATTGACCCGGAATCCTTAAGACACTGATGCCTGGCTTCCACTCCTAGATAAGATGATATAAATGGCATAGAGATTCTTAAAAGTTCCTTATGTAACTGTAACATGGTGTAATGCTTAGAATCGACTACTTTTAGCTCTGTCTGGGTCTCTACAACCCAGCTGCCTCCCCAGGTGATCAGCTGAGACAGGGAGCTCTTTTCAAAGAGTGGCAGGTGAGAATATATGCAAACATGTGTTTCCCTCTTTGGATAAATTGCTCCATATGTTTAAAAAAAATCACCACCTAGTTTGAATACTCTTGGATATTTATATTTCAATAGGCAGAAGAGGAAGCAGCTCTCTTTCTACACCACAGTGTTCTCTATTCTATAAAACCAGCCTGTTCATCTACCCCTGACTAGTCCATTCTCACCCAGGTGAGGGGGATCATCTCTTTTAGCCACCAGAACTCGACACAGCACTCACAATTAATAGCCCCAAAGAGTGTAAAGGAGATACAGCTTTCTGCTTAATTAAGAGTGCCTGCTGCTATATTCATTTGATTGCCTGAATATTTTTCAACCCAAAGCCATAGCCAGAGACGAACCCCCAGCTGACATCTAGCATCTCAGCAACAATTACTACTGGGTTTTTATGCTTAGTAATTCATATAGCTCCATTAGTTAAAAATTTAAGTGAAGAGCTTTTAGATTTTACCATTTTGAACTTCTAAAAGCTACTTTTCTCCTCCTTTTCTTTAGTTTTTGAATTTAAGATCTTTTGCTTACAGGTTTATTTGGAAAAGCAACAAAGTGCTAAATATGGTCAAGAAACTGATATTCAACAGCTGTGTGCACAGATATTATCACCTAGAAATATGTGCACACCACACTTCCCTAATACCTGTAAACAGAAGAACACAGGTGTTTTCTTTTACAGTGTCTGTCACTCAATTCATAGTAATGACAGTGCATCCAAATATAAAAACAACACGAATATACTCCTGTTTTCAGTAGGTTTGTCTGAAGAGCACCATTTAGCTTATTGAATTGCTAGTTATTCCAAATTTAATTTGATTTGCACTGTATTAATCAGAGGCTGATCCAAGGAGCTGATGAGTATAGAATTGCAGTGGGAGGTGATCAAATTATAGATATGGGTAAGAATTTGAGAGTAAAAGCTACTGAAAAAAGTTAATAAGGATGTGGCATAGTTTCTTCCTTAGGAGACATTTGCAAACGACTTTCCTCATCCCAATTTCTGTTTCATAAGCTTTAAGATATAAAGTTCATGTGACAAAAAAGGTAGCAAAAATATAAGGCTGTTGGAGCTACAGCCTTTAATAGATTTTTTTTTTTCCCCTTTGCTGGCTTTCTACATTGTCTCTGAGAGTTTTAAGATATTTCACTCTTTCAATTTGAAGTTTATAGCAATTTCTAGATATTTGCCCATGGCATTTTACTGAAGATGGCTCTTGCTGTCTTTTCAGAAAACATGAATTGTCTCCATGTTGCTTTAGCTGCTAGACTTCCATTGCGAGGTTGGTCTCCTCACCCCATGTGGCAGAACCTCTACTCTCTCAGGCTCCTCCTCTGGTCTCCTCACCCCAGGGGGCCGAGCCTCTACTCTCTCAGGCTCCTCCTCTGGTCTCCTCACCCCAGGGGGCGGAGCCTCTACTCTCTCAGGCTCCTCTTCTGGTCTCCTCACCCCATGGGGTGGAGCCTCTGCCCCACTCTCAGGCTCCTCTGTGCTCTCACAGCATCACAGCTTTTTCCTTTCTACAGATTGCATTTAACAGTTGAAGAATGTGTGGCAGGAAGCATTTCCACCCCAGGGGTCTTTTCTTCCTTGCTGCACCTGTGAATATGTAGTGTGTTACATAAAAAGGGATTTTATGGATATGATTAAGGTTCAGGCCTAATCTAATCACACAAGCACATAAAAACAGAGAACTTTTTCTAGAGACAGAGAATTTCAGCAAAAAGGAAATTGGAATAAAGCCCAAAAGGACTTGATGCATCATTCATGGTTTAAACATGGAGAAGGAGACAGAACAGGGAATGTAGGTTGTGCAAGGAGTTCGAGGTCTTTCCGCTCACAGCCAGCAAGAACATAGGAACTTCAGCCCTGCCGTCACGAGGAACTTAATTTTTTCAACACTTTAAGTGATATTTAAAGTGGACTCTTCCATAAAGCTGCAGATACTAGAGAGCATTGAGCAGCCAAAATCATGATTTTGATTTCATGAGAGACTACCAGAGGTCCTCAAACTTTTTAAACAGGGGGCCAGTTCACTGTCTCTCAGACCATTGGAGGGCCAGACTATAGTTTAAAAAACAAACAAACAAACAACAACAAAAAAAAAAACCTAAGAACAAATTCCTATGCACACTGAACATATCTTATTTTGAAGTAAAAAAACAAAACGGGAACAAATACAATCACATCGCTTCATGTGGCCCGCCGGCTGTAGTTTGAGGACCCCTGCTAGTACCCAGTCAATCCCATCTGAATTTCTGACATACGGGAATTGTTAGAAAGTAATGTATGTTAAGTTGCTATGATTGTGCTAAATTGTTATGGCAAAACCAGGAGACTAATATAGAATGGTAAGTGATTTTATGTGGATCCCAGTAAATAAGTCTTCATCTTACACTTCCCATCTTGTAACGATTAATTACATTTCTCCAATATACATTACCAACTTTGTTATTACTAATGCTTTTGTAGAATAATCTTTTACTATTGCTATGTTTTAATGTTCAATCTCTATTTCGTGAATGAGATCCAGATTTAAGCCTTTCACTTGAATTCTGTGGTGAGAATCTTTCCCTTTTTTGTGAGTATGAGAGACTTCCTGCTGAATTATGCAAAACTGAAAGAGAAATTTATAAATAAAGATAGAGAATAAAGATAGGGCAACACCAAGTCAGTAGAGCGAAGGGAAGAACCAAGGTTTCAGGAGATACTGTTTGAGTTGGTGGATATAGTCACATTAATATCTAGATTTTTTGGGAGAATGAATCAAAAATTTCTCTTTTATTTTCAAGATCATTTGCATCAGGTTCGGCATCCATAGCTAAGTGGTTAGGGTACTGGCCACATACACCAGGGCTGGTGGGTTCAAATCAGCCTGGGCCTGCTAAAGAAACAAACAAGAACAACAACAAAGTAGCTGGCACTGTGGCAGGTGCCTATAGTCACAGTTACTATGGAGACTGAGGCAAGAGAATCACTTGAACCCAAGAGTTTGAGGTTGCTGCGAGCTATGATGCCACAGCACAATACAGAGGGCAACAAAATGAGACTGTCTCAAAGGAAAAAAAAAAAAAGATTATTTGCATTAGCTTTACTGTAACATACAACAGAAACTTTGAATTAATACATAAATTCCTCTAAAATTTGTTTATAGGTAGTACTAACACATAAATCACTAAACCGTACTTATTCAAAGTATTAATTTAGTCAGAGGTTATCTGTGACATTGATTACGATTTCGGTTTTTTAGTGTATCATAAATACCTTGAAGCCAGAATCCAATCTAGTGCACATAATGAATTCTACTTAGATAGTATTGAAGTTACATTGATTAAACAGTTGAGAACAATTAGAAACAAAAAGAAGGGGTTGTTTCTTCCTATGAAGACCTCAATACACTTTAGAAATACCAATAGTCCCTTTTAGTTTTCAGTGATAGAAAGTTAGACCTAATGAACTATGCACATTTTATGATACTGGTAGAAACAAAAGGTAGTTAGTTATAAATTGTTGATATCTGTGAGTCTTTTTTTCCTTTGTGTTCATGAATAGTGTGTTCAAATTAATGAATAAAATGTTATCTTGTTGGCAGAAAAGCAAAAGTAATTTTTATATCCAGCAAAATACCACCACGTTTGTCCTGTTGCTATTTCAGGGAAGTCACATGTCACTGACACCAAATTAACTTTCTAGGAATCTATTTCAAGGCATATAGAATATCATCCTTCACCAATAGTCACTGTTACATTTCACTTGATTTCAGACAGCATAACTACTTGGCCAAAACTTTACTGAATAATACATTTGGTTTTATTTTAAAAAGTGTTTATTTTTTAATTGATACATGGTAATTGTATATGCTTAGGAGGGATAATACTTAACTATGTTGTATAATAACTCATTCTGGGCATTCGAAGTATTCATCATCTTAAGCATTTATTATTTCTTTGTGGTAAAAATCTCCAAAAGTCTCTCTGTTAGCTATTTTATAATACATAATATTTTGCTATAAATCATGGTCACCCTACTGTTTAATAGAACACCAACATTTATTTCTCCTATCTAATTGTGACTTTTGACCTGTTGGCCAACCTCTCCTCACCTCCCCCACCCAAAGCCCCTCCTTAATTCTTGGTAACCACTGTTCTACTTTATGTTTTATTATATGATATTAACTCTTATTGTTTTTAAGATTCTACAGGTGAGTGAGATCACATATTTGACTTCTGTCTGGTTTATTTCACTCAACGCGATGTTCTCCAGGTTCATCTATTTTGCAGTAAATAACAGGGTTTTGTTCTTTTATGGCTGGATATTATTGCATTGTGCATTTATACCACACTTTCTTTATCTGTTCATCCACTGATGAACATAGATGTTGATTTCATACCTCGCCTATCATGAATAGTGCTGCACTAAACACAAGAGTGCAGGTATCTCTTCAACATACGTGTGTTATTTCCTTTCAATATATATCCCTTAGTTGGATTGCCAGATCATATGATAGTTCTACTTTTAATTTTTTTTGTAAACTTCCATACAGTTTTCTATAATGGTTATACTAGTTTACAATCCCTTCAATGGCGTGTAAGTGTTCACCTTTCTCCATAACCTCACGGACACTTGTTTTCTTTTATCTTTTTTCACCAGCCTTACTAACCAGAAGGAGATGGCATGTCATTGTGGTTTTAATTCTATTTCCCTGATGATTAGTAATGTGGGATATATTTAAATAGTTTAATGGAAACAGAATATTGAGGAACCTAGATTTATTTTTATATTTGAAGTTTGAAATCTTGTAATTCTATTTAAAAAAAAAAGAAAGAAAGAAATCTTGTAATTCTCATGAAAATTGATTCAAGGCTTTACAGGAAATTAGGTGTGGAGATCAAACTATCCAGACTGTGTATATATACTGCCCACATTCGCTTCGTAAGTCTTCACTTAGTTGTTGCACTCCATAGGGGATTGATTGTCTCTAACACATGCTGCCTTAGAGGAATGTTAGAGATCCCTCAACATCTACTCACATGCTGCCTTAGAGGAATGTTAGAGATCCCTCAATATCTGCTCATTGAAATGCTAACAGCCATACTATGATCTAACATACGGCTGTATTGATTCTAGACAAGGTTTGCAGGGAACATTTTGAATGCTCATTCACTAACAACAAATTTTAACCCAGTCAGAGAAGGTATGGTTAAATATATACATAATTATATATTAATTTTTTACAATAGAATAAATGAATTATATTTGGAGAACACGTGCACATCTAGTAACAGTTCGTTTTCTAATATTCTTAGGTTCCTTGGTCATTGTTTCTAATATTTGGTGGAATATGCTATTTTAGTCTTTTCCATCCTTAACAAATGGGAGTTTTAAACATTTAGATAGAGTCGAGTTGTTTTCCCAGTACTACTGAGCACTTTCTACGTCTGGACAGACGCTCTTGTTTGAAAGAATGCCTTTCCTTTAGACATAGTTTCTTTTTCCTTCTGAATTCTACTGGTCTGCCAGTGATTCTTTGTTTAAAACATCACGGCTCATGGTCATAGCTATGTCTGTCACAGATAGAAGTCTGTAACCAATTGGATTTCACTAAGCCATGGCTTTAATGATCTGGTTCAACCTTTTAAGGTAATAATTCTTCTGAATATATTGATAATATTATCTAAAACTTTTGAATTGTAGAGCCAGAAAATATTATGCAAGTTAATTTGCCTTTTCCTGCTTTTAGAAAGGTAAAATTCTAAGCCATATAGAAGAGGTTCTATTTTCCTTTTAAATATTTTGAAGACAGAGGCCTCAAAACTTTGACTTATACATGTTTAAGTATTCTACACTCATAATAATCAATAAGCTATTTCATATATCCCCCCAAAATCTCTACCATGACTTTGTCTATTTCTGATATTCTGGAAATAAAAACCAACAAATCAAAATAAGCATTTGGTTCTGGTCATCATTCCAAACTTTATACTTTAGTCGAAATCATGCTTCTTTCCTTTTTATATCTCTGAGGGTAAAACTATATATTTTTAATGCTTATAACCTTGTCATGTTGGTTTTATAGAAGTTTCACATAGATGTGTCAGAAACAAATATATTTGACTAAAGATTTAGTTTTTCTATGTAAGGCATATAATTATTTTTATAAATAAAAATAAATCATTTTATTATAGTGCCTTGAACTCTAAAAGGAAAGTTCTATTTATATGAGTTAACATATATCTCTCCCACTATTTGCTAGCAGATGTTATTAAAATTTTTTGAACTAGAGAAGGATAGTGAAGAATAATATAACAGAAGCAACAGATGGATTAAGAAAGATTTAAGGTGTTCAGAAGTGAACTAAAGAGTGTATTTAATCTAAACATTTAGTCACATAAGGAATTATTGCTGAAGAAAGAAAATTAAGCATTGATTTTATTCTGAACAAGAAGAAAATACTTTATGGAAAAAAGGGGGTGGGGATAAATAGATATTTTCTACTATTTTAGTTTTAATCATTTGTAAGAGAGAGAGACCTTTTTTGTTGTTGTTGTTGTTTTGTTTTGTTTTTAAATTGTGACTAAAGGTGGTACAGTAGTTCTGATTAGAGAAGTCAGTTTCCCTTCCTGTGTTTCTATTACATTTGCCTCTTTCCAGAAGCTATGTAAAGAGGATGATTCTACATAGAAAATAAGATACTTTAAATGTCTTAGATTGATTTATGAAGGAGCACAAACTTAATAGTTTGCTGAATAATAGAAAATACAATAAGAAGCTCACTCTCTTTTTTAATTTTTTTGTTTTTATTAAATCATAAGTGTGTACATTGATGCATTTATGGGGTTCAGTGTACTGATTTGATATACAATGTAAAATGCTTACATTGAACCAATTAACACACTCTTTCCTTAATAGTTTTGAAATGTACCATTGCATCTTGCACATTAGGTGAGGTCCCCCTGAATACGCTCCCTCCACCAACCTCTCCTCTTCCCTTCCCCTCCCCTCTCTCTCCTCTCTTATTGAAAATTATAAATTCTCTTTCATTTGCGTTTGTGTCTTTACAATGGCATCATATGGCTGATGAATACATATCGTAGCCAATCTGACTTCTCTTTCCACCATAATTTCTCCCATTTCTTATGACTTGAAAGCCTATTCTTATACACTTTATTTATTTATTCTTTTTAATTTCAGAAGCCTGCTGCCTTTTCAATTTACCTGTTTCAGCTTCAATCTCTTTTATTTTGCAATTGGACAAGACTATCAAGGCCTATCATAAGAGATCAGAAAGTAAACATCAGTAGCACAGTCAAAAACTAGAAGGGTAGAAATTTGCCATGGTTGAGGGATCCCCAAAATATACTTTGGGCTGGTGGGCAGAGATTCAGCATAACAAAAAGCCATTATTTCATCTACTGTCTTCATATTAGTATTGTGTACATTGGATACTTGCTTTTTCATTCTTGTGATACTTTACTAAAGAAAATGTTCTGTAACTCCATCCAGGTTAATACAAAAGATGTAAAGTCTCCATCTTTTTACAGCTGAACAGTATTCCATAGTATGCATATACCATGCCCATACAGTAGGAAAACTCAATTTAATTCAAATTGACAGGAGGGGAGAGGAGGAAGGGAGGAAGGCAGGGGATCAGTGTGTGCCCATCCCATGGGCAGAATGTAACAGTATTTGGCACACCTTCTGGATGCAGGACATAAGTACAACAGAGACCTCCTAACAAATGCAAACATGGTGACCTAATCATTCATATCCTCATATTAATTGGAGATTTTAAAAAGCCATTATTATTTTCATCAATATGTTACTTTTATTGTTGTCATTGTTTTCATTGTGTTTAATATTTTCATGTACACAATATTTACTGTATTTTAAGCATGCAATGCAGATTAAGCATGCCATAATTATTCTCCTGCACGTGAGGTAAAACATAATTCAGAGATTTTCACAAATGTCTATTGTAGAAATTGATCTTCTGTAGATATACCCAGGAAGTTAGAACAAGGAAATATGTTGAAGTTCAGTGCATGCTTAGGAATCCAGAGAAAGCTACCTTCTTCCAGGGCATATTAGTGTATTAATCTCTCAGAAAAATAAATCTACATGATTTGTAAGAGAAAGCAAAGTATAAAGGAGGATAATATACTGGTGATGGGAGAAAAATTATTAGATAGACTTATACATCCAGAACAGAGGCTAATTTCAGAATTTACACTAGTATAGTTAGGGATAGTGTTGGCAGTATATAAGAACTGTTTAGGCGTATATTTAAGTAGTCCATGTCTCTAAGTAGAAAAGAAGAGAAATGGTAAGAAATTAGAATTGATCCCTACATCCTTCACGGCAGATCTTTAATTTCTGCAAGAGATAATCTTATTTTCCTTTGTTGCTGATATGATTATAATTTGGGAAGGTATCACAAAGTTCTTTGGGAAAGCGGGGTGTATTTTATATCTAATTTTTATTTCTGTCCATTGTTTAGTTTTTCTTCCTTTCGACCAGACACACCATCTTCCAATAATTCACCAAAATGACCAAAAAAGGGAGAGAGGAGAGGCACCCAGTACATGTTCTCGAGGCCTTTTAGAAAACATGGAGTCGTTCCTTTGGCCACATATATGTGAATCTACAAGAAGGTGACAAAGGAGACATGAAGGGAACAGGTACTGTTCAAAAAGGCATGCCACACAGATGTCACCACGGCAAAACTGGAAGAGTGCATAGTGTCACCCAGCATGCCCTTGGCATTGTTGTAAACACACAAGTGAAGGGCAAGATTCTTGGCAAGAAAATTAATGTGTGTACTGAGCATATTAAGCACTCTAAGAGCTGAGATAGCTTCCTGAAACATGTGAGGGAAAAGGATCAAAAAAGAAGGAAGCCGAAGAGAAAGGTATCTGGGTTCAACTGAAGCGCTTGCCTGCTCCACCCAGAGAAGCACCCTCTGTGAGAACCAACCGAAAGGAGCCTGAGAACCTGGAACCCTTGAATTCATTCCCCATGAATTCATGACATAACAGGTGTACAGCGTGGCACACAGGAGAACCAAGAGGACCAAAGGAACGGTGGTATTCCATGCTGAACCTGTTTATTCCCCATGAATTCACAGCATAATAGTCATACAAGGCTTTGTCACATTCAATGGCAAGGTGCCTCCCTGAGCCACTGGAACATTTTCCTTATGAATTCATGACATTATAGGTATTAAAATTAAAGTCCTGCTACTACTGTAAAAAAATGTCCATTTCTTGATCTCATATGATGCTAAAATGAAGTACTGCACTTCAGCTGAGTCTACAGAAGATTCTTAAACTTTAGCATACTTCAAAATCACTAGGAAGGTTTGCAAAACATACCTTACTAGGTTCCGGTTCAAGAGTTTAAAATTTAGCAGGTTGAGCCTAAAAATTTGCATTTCTCACAGTTGCTAAGTGACATCAATGCTACTGATCTGAAGCTACACTTTGAGGGTGATTGACCACTAGCATTAAGTTAGTTGAATTTCAGTTACATGAAAACAGTAGTTCAATACAAAAGCAATGGTGTTCGTGTCCATCATGTAATTTTCAGTAGCGTAGTGTGCAATGCAATTGGGACATGTCTGTAGTGTTACTGAAACCAGCTTTCCTAGAAAGGGGTCTTCTAGCTAGACACCAAAGATATTCACTGGGAATGTATGACAAAAGATTAAGCTCAAACAAATGAGAAACTACATTTTCCAATTATTTTGTGGCTCAGATGTTGACAACTTACTTGCTAATGCTTAATAATTCAATCTTTGAAATATTAATAACATTCATACTTTTCCAAAGAGAAATGGTGATTATTTTTCAGCAGCATCATAATAATGAAGAATATCCTGTGGAAGACAATTAGATAATAAGACAAAGAATGGTGTCCGTTTATAATAGGACACAGATTTCATGTCCCTTAAACTCTCTAATATAATTATCATTTTTCTCATCTGGGTATTTGATAAGATTTGAGGAGCCCATATTGGAGCTTACGTTCTGTCAAGGATCTGAAGAACCAATTTTCTGCATTGCCGATTACTGGTAAAACGCTCTATTTGAAAAACTAGTGGATGGGTTGTTCCTTACCAAACCTAACAAGAATTACTAGCATTCTTATTATACTAATTCAGAAATATTATGTGATAATATAATTTTTAAAATGTACCTGTGTCCTGATATTTCAAGAAGGAGCAAAAGAATAAAAATGGTTTTTCCTGGACTGGTAGCAAGGTGCTGCTGGCAACTCACAGCCATAATTTAAAAAAGTTCCTGTGGCTTGGTTCTCTCCACCTAGAATCTGAAGACTAGAACTTCTGCTTTTTATGTTATTTTGTCTGGTGTGTGGCTTCTAGTAGAAACTCAACACGTGTTTGTTGAGTTGCTGACAAGAATGCTTCACTCAAGCCGTATAAAAGAACCTAGGAAAATGGGATTTTAATTTTCATAGTTAATCAGTTCCTTCCATCTCTGAATATGTGCTGAAACAGTAAAACAAAACGGTCCATTAGCATGAGGCAGCCACATCCTTTTGTAGTCATTTTAGGTTGATTTCTCAGCCTGACTTATCCAGCTGTGATTTTGTGCACAGCCTCCCAGTGGAAACACATTGGTTAAATGCAGCCTTTGATAAAAACAAGCTGAATGACTTTAGGTCATATGACAGATTTAGAAAGCATTAATTATTCTTTTCTAATTGCTGATGATTAATATCTAGGTGGCTGAGTTTATTTATTTATTTTTATTTATTTATTTATATATTTATTAATTTATTTATGTACTTATTTTTCACTTTGTCACCCTCGCTAGAGTGCCATGGCATTACAGCTCACAGCAACCTCAAACTCTTGTGCTTAGGCAATTCTCTTGCCTCAGCCTCCCGAGGAGCTGGGACTACAGGCACTTGCCACAACGCCCAGCTATTTTTTTGTTGCAGTTTGGCAGGGGCTGGGTTCGAACTCACCACCCTCAGTAAATGGGGCCAGCACCCTACTCACTGAGCCACAGGTGCCGCCTGCAGATGGCTGAGTTTAGAAAAATAGTATGCTGAGTAAGAGACAATCTCCTGAAACAAGACTGTGCAGCTCTCAGTGGGGACTGCCTGACACATCTCACAACTGCATCCTCAGCCATAATCACATCACCTCGATCATATTAATGATGCCAAACTTTAAGTCAGGGAAAGGGAACCACTCACAGCATGCCTCTGGAAAATTGCTGTCTTTTTAATCAAAAGAAATTACAACTCCATAGAGACTTTTATCTCTGGAATTAAATATGCTGCTGAAATTTTATGCCTCTGTGATATGGCAAAGGAATAATCTTTCTATCTTATTGATAGATTTGCAAACACTAAGTTGGATTCTTGAGTACAAAACAAGCTAGCCTCAAATTTATTGTGTGCCTTCTTTAAGTCATATCCCTCAAACCTTAACTGATCTAACTCCTCATAAAATGCCAAAATAATTCACATAATTGGACATTTGCTTATCTCTCCAGTCACATACTTTATTAATCTCCTTATTGATCATTCATCTGAAGCAACACCGGCGCTGTCTTTTCTTTAACATTCTATACCTGTAGTACGTCCTTAGTGCCTAGATACTAGCTCTATCATCCTCCTGGACAACTCCCAAATCCCTTCATGGTTTATACCTTTTCAGCTTCTTATTCATTTCTTAATTCACATTTGATTCTTTCTCTTATTTATGTGTCTAATCCCCAAAGCCTCTCCTGTTCATTTGCAATCATCTGTACCAGGTATCTATTGAGGAGTAACAGATCACCCTAAAATGTTGAGGACTCTGCAAACAATATTTCTTATTGCAACAAGTCTTTGTATCAGGCGAGTCGTTCTACTCCTCTAGGGAAGACAACTGATCTTAGTTGGGTTCTTTGTGACATTATTTGGTGAATTGGATGGGGAATTGGCTAGGTAAGTCTACAACATTACCACTCACAAATCTGGGGCTTAGCTGGCTGTTATATGGGATAAAGCTTATGTCTAGGCAATAGGTTTTCATTAGCTAACAGGTTAGTCCAGATTAGTTCCAAAAGAGCTACTAAAGTCTATGAGAGAATCAGCCACACAACTGGCATGCTCTTATTCCTGCCTTATTATTGTACAAAACAAATCCCAAAGTAAATCCCAGAGTCCAAATGTAGACAAATCAACCATATCTATTGAGGAAAGGAACTTCAAAGTCATATTGCAAAGATCATTGATACAGGAGGTTACAGAATTGGAACAAATGTTTCATAAAATCCACCATATCCCTTTATCTATTTTCTTCATAACTTGTATCACCCCCTGGAGTTAGAGCTTTTGTATCTTCTTTAATTATCTGATTTCTTCTCATGTGAATTTAAACTCCATGAAGAGGGGTATCTTATCTGACCTTTCATAACCCCTGTACCCACAGGATCTAAAACATTGTCTGCTATGTGATTATTAAAATTTTTAATAATATAATAGATGAGTGAGTTCACTGGCACCATGATATAAACATGAATATATCTCTAATTCGTCTCAATGTCTTTTATTTATTAATAACTAAATTAAAGGATACTCATCCTTGACGCCAAGAGAAACTCCCTGCACCCTGAAGTCAGAAAGGGACTCGTGAAATACTCTACAAAGGCAATGCAAAAATGTGAAAGTTTTGTATTAGACTTTTAAGAAGATTACACTAGGTAATATTCCCTAATTTGCATTAAGGATCTCAGCAAAAAGTTCTTTCCAAGCCTCCTATAACTTCCACCTTTCAGAATTCAGTACAACTGGGGGTGGGGAGGATGCCAGGGAATAAAGGCTTCCTTGGGCCATGAACTTCCATGTTTCCAGAGCTGAAACTTCAAACGCTTTCCTTTGCCAAGGATACAGCAGTTCAGTATTACCCACCCTTAATAGAAACTTACACATGTTGTATCTTGTTCTGCATCAACATGGAAAAAGGGAAAGGGAACTGATGTGCAAGAGAACGGATGTGTGTAAAGTGTTTTTCTGGAGCTTTAAAGACTCCATTTCCTCCCCACAACAACATGCATGTGGGTGCCAATTTTGAAGATATAGCGCTATGAGCAGTTAAATGATTTGCCAAATACTATTTAGCTTGAAAGCAGTAGAACAAGAAATTTAATCCCAAGATCTTTTCTTTTACCACATTCCAGAAGCTAGAAAATTAAAAATAAGAATAACAAACTATAGTAGAAGAATGTTAATTTATTTCTTGTCAAGGAGGGGTAGTCTTTTAGTTGGATTAATTAAAATGGTTAGACAGAGAAAGATAAATAGCCTATCCTGAGATTCCCAGAATCAAATGAGTTTGAAGAATACAGCTACCAAGATCAATAGAATCAGGATGACACATGATTACTAAAGGAATTGACCCAAAGGTCTGGCCGTCTTAATAGAGGGTCTTAGAAACATGAAACCTCACTTTAAAAGATAGCACTCAGAGATACAGTGTTTGTAGTTCTAAAAACAGAAAATAACCATAAACAAGTAATACAGTGAATCACTCGGAACTTCGAAGTCATATCCCAAAGAAAACTCAGGACAATGCATTGTACATAGTTCAAAATGCAAGGGAATGAAAGAGAAAGACAATGATTAAAACAATAGCTGTATCTATTAAGAGTTTTCCAGAACTTTCATCTGGAATTCTTATAGTATCATGTCTTAGTTTTAAAAGATCTTGAATTAATTTTTGTAATTTGGTAAAGAGGTGTAGGTCTTGTTTCGGTCTTTTACATGTAGTTATCCAGTGTTCCATGACATTTATTAAATAGGGATTCTTTTCCCCATTATATGTTTCTGTTTGCTTTATCAAAGATCAGAAGGGAGTATGCAGATGGTTTCATTTCTGGGTTCCCATTTCTAATCTAAAGGTTTATGTCTTCGTTTTGGTACCAGTACCATGCTGCTTTGGTGACTAAAGCCTTGTAGTATAGCTGGAAGCCTGATAAAGTGATGCCTCCTTATTTGATCTACTATGTAAGGTTGTGTTGGCTATTCAGGGTCTTTTCTGGTTTGATACAAAACGTAGAATGGTTATTTCTACATCTTCAAAAAATTACTTTGGAATTTTAATGGGTATTGCATTGAATCTGTATATCACTTTTGGAGGGTACTGGGCTAGGGAAGGAATTTAAGAAGAAGACATCAATGGCAATCAGAGCAACAACAAAATAAACAAATGGCTGAAAAAAAATCTCTCCATTTAACACACACATAAATTAACACAACAAACACACCCACACACTTCCTCATATACATACACCTATATACAAGTACACCATCAAAACATACCCAAGGCATGCAACTGGATCAGAAAAAAATAATTGAAATACTACTATTGACTATCCAGAGGACCAAGATCATGGATTTATTATACCTGGACCAGAATGAGAATTGAACTGCTTGGAAAACATACAGCTTAAATTTTATTGTTCATAGAAGCACATATTATATATTATTTACATTTTGATTAGTCACAAAATGCCTTTGCTTCTGGAGGACTCTTATTTAAGTGGTGAGTTCACAGAGCTTTAGTCAGAGAAGAATGCATACATTTTATATTTTGACCTGTTACACAAAAGTCCTGAGTGAGAACTTGCATATAAATAGTTCAACACTGGTTCTACTATACAAAACCAATGTCTGTAGAGGTTTCTAACTTTTTCTTACTAGGTACAAATAGATATATCATCCTTGTTGCCTCTTCTGTTTTAGGATGGAGAAATGAATCAAGCTGAGGGTGGTAATCCTGGTATGAAATTAAAGGTGGTTTAGAGAAAGAAGATAACCTGTCTAAAAGGTTGGAAAATGAGTTATACAATACTAACAATGTCTGCTTGGATCTTGAGCCAAAATGTATTCTTGGCTGTTATTATTATTATTATTATTATTATTAAAGTAATTTTTTTAGGCGCACTCACAACACATTTTATACCTTAACACAAATTGCAAGGAATATGTAAAGTAGGATTTATGGTAGTTAGTAATAGAAAAATGTAACTTAGAATTAAGGAGTTGACTACTTACACAAGAGAGTTCTTCCAGTAGAGAAACAGGCTATGTGTGCTAGTCATGTTCTTTCACTCTTTTTTTTTTTTTTTTTTTGCAGTTTTTGGCTGTGGCTAGGTTTGAACCTGCCACCCTGGGATATATGCCAACCCTGCGCCCTACTCCTTGAGCCACAGGCACCACCCTAGTCATTTTCTGTTTTAGTCATTTTCTTTCCAGTTACAAAACCTTAACCAGGTTCAGGTTATCTCAGAATGCAGAGTTTTATTGTTAAGATTCACGGGGACATATGAAAAATTCAGATCACTAAAAAAAAAAAAAAAAAAAAAAAGAAAAATTCAGATCACTAAAGACTATGATTCCTTTAAGAAGGGTCCCCATGAAATCTCCTAGCAAGTTTCATAAATGTAAAGTAGCTCTAACAGTCACACAGGGGCCTTGGCAGACATCATCGTAGTAGCGAGCTCTGTTGAACCTATTCTCCCCGTGCCATGATAGCCACCGAACTACTTTTTTATTTTTACTCCTCCTTCTATTATTGATACACCTCTTCATGATCTGAACCCTTTCTATGCATACTTCAAAAATAAAAACTTCACATATACCCTTGTAAGATACACCACAGGTGTAATGTACACAGCTATGATTTAGTTAAAAAAAAAAAAGTCAGAAAAAAAATAAAATAAAAAAATAAAAACTTCAAAAGAAGATGAGCTCATTTGGTCACTGATACTATCATGGTCAAGAAAAGATGGTCACCAATTATTCAGCTAAAAATCAGTAGCCTTGTAATCTGAGCCAAGGTGGAGCACAGATCATCAACCTTCCTCACAGGAGACTGTGGGCATAACCGTCACTCAGAGCATAATATGCTATTCTGCAATATGCTTTTAGAAGAGTATCCATGGAGATCTTAAAAAAATAGGGATTCTGATAAATATCTTGGGATAAACAGGATAAACTCCAAAGATAGGAGAGACTATGACACTATTTGAACCTCTCTCAACTCCTTCTCAATGATTGTGAGAATGAGTAGAAGATCTGAGTCATCGAAAATAAAAGCTTTGAAAAGATTGCACTTCTTTGAAAGTTGTCTTTCTTTTCTTTTTTTTAATTTAGTTTTTTTTTTAAATTAAATCATAGCTGTATACATTTGTGCAATCAAGGGGTACAATGTGCTGGTTTCATATACAATCTGAAATATTTTCATCAAATTGTTTAATATAGCTTTCATGGCATTTTGTCAGTTATTGTATGTAGACGTTTGTATTCTGCATTTAGTAAGTTTCACCTATACCCATTCTAAGATGCATCATAGGTGTGACCCCACCAATTACCTTCCCTCCACCCCAATCTCCACCCTCCCTTCCCCTCCCTTGGCCCTTTCCCCATATTCTTGTGCTATAGTTGGGTTATAGCCTTCATGTGAAAGTCATACATTAGCTTCATAGTAGGGCTGAGTAAATTGATACTTTTTCTTCCATTCTTGAGATACTTTGCTAAGAAGAATATTTTCAATAAAGGGAGGACTTACTTCTATTTGTAAAGAGATGCATACCTTATAGGGAGTGGAATCAAACATTTATAACTGAAGATAACTTTTGAAGTTACTCCAAACAATTTAATACCTTTCAGATGAACAATTTAAGCCCTAAAAGTTCTCATAGACATATATGTCTTATACCAAACAAGACTTCCTGGTAAAGCCAGATGTTATTTATTTATTCATTAAATAAGGACTTTCTTTAGAATTTACTGTGTTACAAGGAATTATGGATAAAATACAACTTCTGTTTTCCAGAGGGTTCAGGGTTTAGAATCACTTGAGGATATTAGATTCACAGATATATTGTGTGAGTTGGAATCTTACATCTGCCATTCATTAACATTGATCTCGAGAAATTTACTTATCCTCTCTAATTTTTGGTATCTGTAAAATAAAGACAATGCTTTATATAAATTCATGGCTATTGTGAAGTTAAACTAAATATCTATTATAGTGCTTAGTTTCAAGCTTTTGACAGAGAAGTTGTATCTTTGGATATACATGCAGAAATAATGTATCGATATACTTGTTTAACTCCAGTATATACTGTATATGACTAATAGTGAATTGTTAACCCTTACGCCCATGGTAAACTTCAGCAACTAGAGCAGCAGTTGTCAACCTGTGGGTCACGACCCACAAGAACTGTATTAAAGGATTGCGGCATTAGGAAGGTTGAGAATCACTGAACTAGAGTAAAGTGCTTATGTTCAGTTTATTTCACTTTTAGTCTTACTCATTTCCAAAGTTACTCAAGTCAGTACTTTCCCCACACATCATTCCCTGAGGTTGTTTCATGAATTTGTAACACAGTTTCAGTAATCACAGTCTTCATTCTTTCTTGTGGTCTCCTGAACTCCTGCATGATTTCATTGTTTTTGCAAATCATGTAAAGCCCCACTGTTTGGGTTGAATAATTGTTTGGGTTTTGACATGTTTAGACAACATGACTAACATGTTGTCATGCGCTGACTATTAAAATATCATGCAATATGGTTTCACTGCTCTAAAATATCCCCTGTGATTTATCTAGTGAACTCTCACACTTTCTCATAAACTCTTGGCAACTCCTTGCCATTTTAGTGTATCCATAAGTTGGCCTTTTCTGGAATGTCATACAGTTGGAATACCATGGTATGTAGACTTTGGAGACTTGCTTATTACTTAGCAATATACCTTTAATCACCCACATGTTTTGTGGCTTGATACTTCATTTCTAAATTTTGTATTATTTATTTATTCTCATATTTTAATTGATTGATGACAATTTTGCATATCATGGAGTATGCAGTGATACTTTGTTAACATGTAATGTATAGTCATCAGATCACTGTAATTAGCATATCCATCATTTCAACAATTTATCATTTCTTTGTGTTGGGAATCTCTAATATCTTTCTTCTAGCTATACCAAACAAGACTTTCTGGTAAAGCCAGATGTTATTAATTTATTCATTAAATAAGGACTTTCTTTAGAATTTACTGTGATTTGAAACTATTTATTATTGTTAATTATAGTCATACTTCATGTTATAGAACACTAGAATTTATTCTTCCTATCTAGCTATGATTCTTTATCCTTTGACAAATCTCTCCATATCCCCTTCCTCCTACCCTTCCCAGAGTCTGGTATCCCTGTTCTACTTCATCTATGAGAGACACACTTTTTTAGCTCCCACATCTGAGTGAGAACATGCGGTGTTTAACTTTCTGTTTCTGGTTTATTTCACTTAACATAACGTCCCCCGTGCATAGATGTACCACAGTTCCTATTCCCTATAGTAGGACATATTGGTTGTTTCCAATTTTCACCAACCATGAATAAAGCTGATATAAACATTCACATGTGCACTGTGTATAGATGGAAGTTTTCAAATCAGTTGGTTAAATAACTGAAAGAATGATCACTGGATCATATGGTATGGTAATGCTGAATTTGTAAAGATACTGTCCAATTGTCTTCCAAAAGGGTTGGATTGTCTAAGCTTTCCTACTAACAGTCTATGCGAGTTTGGTTATCCTCATATTCATTGGCATTTGAGATTGTTAGATTTTTCAGTGCTAACCATCTTAATAGGTATGCAGTAACACCTCATTGTTGTTTTAATATTCAATTCCCTAGTGACAAATTACACTGAGCATTTATTTGTAGGCTTGCTTGCCATCTGCACGTCTCCTTTACTGAGGTGTCTGCTCAGATCATTTGCTTATATTTAACTGAGTTATTTTCTTCTTGTGGAGGAGTAGATTTCTTTAAATAGTTTAAATACAATTCCTGAACAAGATACATAGTTTGGTAATATTTTCTCCCAGTTTGCTTTTTGTTATCTTTGTGGCAGTTTTACAGAGCACATTTTTTTTTCATTTTAAATCAAAGGAATTTAGCTTTTTTGAACATTTCATGTTTACATATTGAAAAGAAAGTACAAAGAGTTTCTTTATACTCTCCCTCCTGCTACACAGTCTGCCCTATTATTCACATTATCTACCATTTCAATGCCATGCCAGATACTTTCACCAACCTAAAAATCCCCTGTGCTTCATAGTCATCCTCTGACCTCTCCCCTCTTAACTTCTGAGTCCTTGAAAACTATTGATTTTATTTATTTATTTATTCATTTATTCCCATGTTTGTTTGTTGACATCTCTGTTTGTCTAGTCCAGCATGTTACATAATCAGAATCTAACAGTTTATAGCTTTTTCAGACTGGCTTTTTTTTTTTTTTTTTTTTTTTTTAACAGACAACTATGCATTTAAAGTTCTCCCATGTCTTTTTCTTTATTTTACTTTAAAACTTTATCAAGGATATATTCAAATGTATACAAAACTAGAGAACCTACTACGTAGTATAACAAACTCCTGTGTATCAATTAGCTTCAAGGATTATGGTGGGATCACACCTAGGGTGCATAATGCATGGGTACGTGTCGGATCTATTGGTATAGAGTATAAATGTCTTAATACAATAAGTAAACAAGATGAGGTATATATTGACCAGCGTGATGTAATGGAAGCAGCATTCATAATTCTATATGAAATCAGCACATTGTATCCCATCAATGCATTAATCTATACATGATTTATCTGTTTACGATTTAATAAAAAATAAAAATAAAAAAAATGAAAGAGTTAAAAAAAATCAATATATGGGAAATGTGGTTTCAACTGTAATACCATTTTTTTTTTTTTTTAATTTCAAAATATAAAGGGTTTAAAGTGATTTTGTTAAGTAGGTAGCTATGATACTGCTTAAGTCGGGGCTCTTAGTGTGCCCACCACCCAAGTCCTGTTCATTGTGTTACACCTGTTAGGTAGGTTTTTACATCCCTCTTTCCCCTTCTTCTGTCTTGATTTTGATGACTTTTACTTTCCTCCGTGCCCAAATTATTAGAGAGTCCACTTCATGCTTGTTTTTTTCTATCCTGAGAAACTTCCCTTAAGATAATGGTCCACAGCCCATCAAAATTGTTGCAAAAGATATTAATTCATTTCTAGTTATGGCTTTGTAGTGTTCATGGTGTGTATAAACAACATTTGGTTAATCCACTCTTGAACCAATGGGCTCTTAGGTAGATTCCACATCTTTGTGATTGTGAAATGTGCTACAATAAACATTTGAGTGTAGTTGTCTGTTTGATAAAATGAATTCTTTTCCTTTGGGTAGATACCTGGTAGTAAGATTGTTGAGATTATCTATAATAAAAAAAAAAAAAAAAAAAAAATTAAAAAAAAAAAACAAATGTTAAGTTTACTTTTAGCTTTTTGAGAAATGTCCACACTGTTTTCCATAGAGGTGGTACTAATTTAAAGTCTGAGAAAGAGTGTTTAAGTGTTCCTTTCTTTCTGTTTTTATACCAGGATCTATTGGTTTTTGACTTTTTATAATAGCCATTCTGATAAGGGTACAGTGATATCTCATTTTGGTTTTGATTTGCACTTTCGTGATGATTAGTAATATTGTACATTTTTCATATGTTTGCTAGCTGCTGTTTGTCTAT
The DNA here is from genome assembly GCA_963574355.1 of Loris lydekkerianus. Classification (NCBI taxonomy): domain Eukaryota; kingdom Metazoa; phylum Chordata; class Mammalia; order Primates; family Lorisidae; genus Loris; species Loris lydekkerianus. Next base: position 25,122 of record CAUYPK010072509.1, on the reverse strand, counting down.
ATTTTAGTGAAAACTTCTTTTGTCTTTTGTCCACTTTTTAACTTTTTTTTTTTTGCAGTTTTTGGCTGGGGCTGGGATTGAACCCACCATCTCAGGCGTATGGGGCCATCACCCTACTCCTTTGAGCCACAGGCACTGCCCTAAACTTTTTTTTTTTTTTTCTTTTGCTTGTTTTTTAGTGATTTGCTAGACTTCTGTGCAGATTCTGGATATTACCCCTTAATCAGATGTATAGTTTTCAAATATTTTCTCCCATTCTGTAGATTGTTGATTTGCTCTGTTGATTGTCTTCTTTGCTGAGCAGAACTTTTAATGTATTCAACTCCCATTTATTTATTTTTAATGTTGCTGCAATTGCCCTTGTGGTCATAGTAATAAATTCTTTGTTTGGACTGATGCTTAGAAGAGTTTTCTATACATTCCTCTAGATATTTTAATGGTTTTATGCCTTACATTTAAGTCTTTTTGTAAACCTTAAGTTAATTTTTGTAAGTGGTAAGAGTCCTATTTCATTCTTCTGCCTGTGGCTACCCAGCTTTCCCGGAATCATGTATTGAATAGGGCTTCTTTTCACCCGTGTACATTGTTCCATACTTTGATGAAGATCAGTTGTTTATGGGTAGAGGGTTTTATAGTTTGATTTTCTTCTCTGTTCCATTGGACTTGTCTACTTTTGTACCCATCCCATGTTGTTTTGATTACTATAGGCTTGCAGTATAGTTTGAAGTGTGGGAATATAATGCCTCCAGATTTGTTCTTTCAGGGTAAAATTGGCTTTATGGGCTCTTTTTTGGTCCCTAAAGGATTATAGAATAATTTTTTTTCTAGGTCTGTCAATTATGGTGCTGGCATTTTGATGGAGATCATCCATTGAATCACTTTGGGCAGTGTAGACATATTAGCAATGTTGATTCTAGCAATCCATGATTATGATTTACTTTTCTGTTTGCTTCAACTGCAAATTCTTTCCTCAGTATTTTGTAGTTCTCCTTGTAGAGACCTTTCATTTTCTTGGTTAAGACTATTTCTAAATACTTTATGTTCTTTCTAGTTATTATGAATGACATTGAAATAATAGACACCTCTTTGAACTAATAATGACATTGGGTGACTACAACATATAAATAATAAAATTAAACACAAAAATATTTAAAGAGAATTCTTGAAAAAATCCTGACATTGATAACTAAATTCAGCATTTTCTTAGATTACAAATCGATGTACACAAAATATAATTTCTATATACAAATAACAATCTCAGAATCAAATCAAAAGATTTAATGTCATTCATAATAAATTATTTGTATTTACAAAAAAAAAATACAATTTGTACAAGAAATACAAAGTAAAAAATACTTTCATTTTAGTGTCTTTTATTCTTTCTCTGATGATCTTTCTTTGTGTATGAAGTAGTGTCTTAGGAGACCAGTCATATTTCAATTTTAAAAAATGGTTAAAGGTTACACATTCTTAGAAGATATTAGTGATAATGCTACTTATGGAGTAGATGATAACAAAGTCCCAATAGAAGGCAGAGAATTGGATATGTGGAAGATGTACATAAAAATATGGGAATGAGCAACTAAGTTCTGAGTGATGATGGGAAGAATTCAACTTGCAGCAATGACCAAATAGAGCAAGGATGTGGGAATTAAAGTAGTCTACAGTATCTGGAATGGGTTAAGATAATGCCACCCAAACTGTGCCACTCTTGCATATTAACTATTTCAAATTAAAGGCATTTGAGAAATAGCAGACACAATGAGATTACTATGTCATTCCATTTGTTAAAAAAACAGAGGTAAAGTCTCCATAGGAAATATGCCCTTCTTATACTAGTAGGAATGATTTTAAGCAGGAAGAACAGCGCATGGCGGTGAGAGAAACCTGTTTAATCAATGTTGTTAGTCTAATTCTTATTTTCTTAGTCACTTCTCCACCCAGTTAATTACCATGGCTCACGTCACATTTTCACTATTTTCTCCTCTTTGTTAAACTCAGTAAGTAAATGTTTAACTGCATATTTGAGTCATAATTTCCTTATGATGCTCCTGTTGTATAGAAAATGTGTATTAAATAAATCTGTGTTGTTTCGTCTCTTCATCTGTCTTAAGCCAATTTAATTCTTAGTTTTAGCAAAAAAAAAAAAAAAAAAAAAAATCCTAAAAGGGTAGAAATATAATTTTCCTTCCTTAAGATTGTTATGTGGAAAATGAGCCATAGACATTATGTGGCTGTTCAATAAACTTTCCTTAGTAGCATGATGTGCTATAGGACAGCGCATCTTTAGATTGTAGGGCTTACGAAGGCAGGTCCTAGAATTTCAGTCTCATTGAAAGCGCTGACTTATAATCTGTACATTTACTACTTTCAAGACTTTGATTCCTCTAAAGGAAAATATTGCATAGTGTTTACTAGTGCAGGTTTTGGACTCACACGTATCTGATTCCAAATCATGATTCTATTGTCCTCTTGAGTGTTTTAACTACTAAATATAAAACCATGAAGAAGTTTGTTGAGTTCTGTCCATCTCATTTTTGTCCTGGAATAAATGGAGATATTAATAGTAAGGGTACGTCTTTCATAGGATTGTTATGAAAATTAAGTGAATTCATAAAAAGCAGCACTTAGCAAAGTGTCAGGCACGTTACATGAAAACAGTACTGTGAGGACTGTTATGGTTACTGTCTCTTTAAATTCAAAAGAGCTCATTCTGAATTCTCTTACCCACTTTCAACCTTTGTCATTCCAGAATTTTAAAATGCATGAATTTTCCTTTTTTGTTCTTTCTCTCTTCTTCTTCTCTTTTGTAATTAGGGAAGACTATTATGGAGAGAGTATTAATAATTTAGACTCTTCATTAGCCCCTACGAGGCCTACATACTTAATATGCATCTTTGTACCAGTAGGAAAATGATTCCTTTTGAATTTACTCATCTTTTCCACAATTTGTTTTATCGTATCTTCATAAGTTTTTTTTTAAACTGCATGAATATTTGTATCTGGTTAATTTATTATCACATGTTTTACCTAAAAGTAAATTAAGAATAATCTCTATACTAGAAATAAGATTTAAGAGATTTAGAAATGAACATCATTCCTAGGTGACTCAATTATAGATATTTAGAGAAAGAAAACATATCTAATAAAAGCAAGTCATCTACTGCTTCAAGATGACAAGCATTTAAATCAATTTATAAGTTACATGTTTCTTAGTAAAAAATCAATGACTCAATAACAAGCTTCCATATTTTAAATGTGATAATTTAATTAATGCTGTTTAACTAGGATACATTTCTCTAGCTTATGGTGACTTCATTTACTTGGGGATACAATATAAAGGTGTCTCAAAAGTCACCCCCAAAGTCACTGACATAGGGAAAATATGCCCTTATTTACAAAATGTTCATTACAAATTTTTATGAAATAAATATTTACAAAATTTTCTCTACATGTTGGCTATCTCTTTGTAAAATTTACTAATACTAACATGCAACGTATGTTTGAAATAGCTGTGTTAGAACCAAGGGTATTTCTGAAAACAATCATAAAAGTAAATAATGCAAAGTCAGTAAAAGTTTGGTTCTAGGTTAATCTTTTCATTTCACTTCAAATAACAATATTTGCCATTTTATTGGGGGTTGAGAAGCTTTTGAATTCTTCCTTCCTTTTTATTTGGAACTATACTGTTTTCTGTAAAGCAATTACTAAACTAATTTGATAACTTAACCACATATAAGCTTGGCAGGTAAGACAGCCTGGGATAAGCATAGACTCTATAGAAGAAAATACCTAGGATTTTGCTCTTCACCAACTGGTTAATTATGAGTAATTTACATAACTTATTTTGAAATCATATTTTTGTCCCTTTGTTTGCTTGTCTTACTCTACTGGATAGAGTTATAAATTAATACTCCAAAGAGTTCTTGTGAGAAAAAAAAATAAATTAAATATGAGGTACAGTAGCGGGTAAGAAATAGATGTCCAGTAAACCATAATACCTTTTTCAATTACCCATTTTGTCTACACAATGCTTGATTTTAGGTTCTGTCTTCTTGGCAAATGTCACTTGTTCTAAATCATAGTGATTAATTTCACAATATTTTTGGACATCAATTGTATTATGAGCTGCTGAAATGAATTTTTCAATTAACTCATGTCATCACTGTAACACACCAGAAAAACATGTGGATCTTGTGATACCTAAAAATCTGAACATGTTATCTGGAGGTCCTTAGAATTGTTTGTCTACAACCCTACTTGTGAATTTGCAGGGAGATTTCTAGTATTTCTAAGTGATTTCTGAGCAAAGTTCACCGAGAATGTGACCTCTGGGTCAGAAAAAAAGTATTTATATTCCAGGATGGTAAATTCTCTCTCTTCCCCATATAGATACACCTATAACTCAGGATAATAAAGAAACGTCTTCTTTTAGGCAAACATAAAGGTGTGTGTCCCTTCTTGGTGTTCCTGGGGGGTGAAGCAGATGCATTCTGACAGCAGCACCTGCCTGGGTCCTCTCTGTGACAGGTCTCTAACAGACTTAGGGACCAAAGGGAACTATGGGACACGAAGCACTTGCTATAAGTGACAAATTATCTAAGTCAATTTGGGCTTACTGTATTTTTGCCAACCAAAGTGAGAGAAGTGTGGCAAGTCATTCTAGTGGCTACTCTGAGGGTTAGGAGTTACCTGGGGGGTGATTTGACAGGGATTAGGTGGCCTCTCAGCTGCTTTTTGAGTATTCTCAGTATCCAGACATTTCCTCTGAAGAAATCCAAAATCTTCCTTTTTTTGATCTTGGGCTTGCTTACCTCCCCAAAACTAAAGATTTAAATAAGTGTTTTACAGTGACTTGTATAAATAAGTTTCCATGTGGGGGAGAGTGGTTTTGTGTCATTGTTATTATTCCATTACCATAATTATTATTACAGAAGCTTTTGAATTCTGGATGGCATTAAAATTTTAACAAAATTGGTAAAAAATTAAAGTCAGTTACAGCCAGCATTGTGGCGGGCGCCTGTAGTCCCAGCTACTCAGAAGGCTGAGGCAAGAGAATCACTTAAGCCCAAGAGTTGGAGGTTGCTGTGAGCTGACACCACAGCACTCTACCGAGGATAACATAGAGTCAGAGTCTGGCTCAAAAAAAAAAAAAAAAAAAAAAATTAAAGTCAGTCAAATATTTCTTATTGGTTTCATAACATTATTAGCTTAAAGAAAGGCAGCAAGTATGAGGCAGAATAACCAGAGTGAAGAATCTATATGTATGGCACAAATATTTAGTGGCTGCCTAACCTGAAACACATATTCATTACCACCCTCACAGATCTTCAATCTATCAGATAAAATTCAATTAGGTTCATAATTATTGAATATTAGCCACCTGTAATTTTTTAGATTAAACTTTGTGAGGTAATTCTAGGTAAGTAATTCATAGTTTCTTGGGGAGTCATTATTTTGTAGAATACAGCATCAAAAATATCAAGCACTAAAAGATAAAGAAAGTCTGAAATAACCAAGCCCTGAATGGCGGTGGAGTGTTGTGATTTTTATTTGCTAATAAATGCTGAAAATTTATATTAGAGTCTGTAATAGACCAAGATATTGATTCAATTTTTTTTTTTTTGAGACAGAGCCTCAAGCTGTTGCCCTGGGTAGAGCGCTGTGGCGTTACAGCTCACAGCAACCTCCAGCTCCCGGGCTTAAGCAATTCTCTTGCTTCAGCCGCCTAAGTAGCTGGGACTACAGGCGCCTGCCATACGCCTGGCTATTTTTTGGTTGTAGCTATCATTGTTATTTGGCAGGCCCGGGCTGGATTCAAACCCGCCAGCTCTGATGTATGTGGCTGGCGCCTTAGCCACTTGAGCTACAGGCGCCGAGCCATAATTCAATTTTTTACATTAATACTAAAGTATAATAATTATACTCTGTGTTTTATAAATAGGGAAATTGAAGTTCAGACAGATAACCCATCAAAAGGCAGTGAGCTGGAATTTTAAATCCATAATTATACAGTTCAGTTCCACACTGTTTTCCTTCCACTGATTATCTATTTAGAGTTGTAGATGCAGATCATGAGAAATGTTGGTTCTTCTGGGATGAACTACGAAGATTAAGCAAGTCTCCAAAAAGAATTCCTGAAATAGTTGAGTATGTAACACGATTTTAGTTATGGACTTGCCAAGAATGCAAAACGGATGTCATATTTAAAAACCCTTAGACTGAAGGTGGCATGTCTCTCTGTCCACCACTGAAACCCTGCATCAATTCATCTATCATCTACCTATCTACCTCTATCATATCACCTATTTCCTCATAAACAATTTATTTAAAAAGATGAGTATCAGATGATAGTGATACTGTCAGGTTGTCAGAAACTTTCTAATTTTATTGATGTGTTTGTCAATGTTTGTTTCTTCTCTTCTTTTCATGTCTGTCACTCCCTTTCTATACTTTTCTTTTCACTATCTATCTTTGTATTCCCGAGCATTTTCAACGATCATTCTGTAATGCAAAACTGTAAATTGACGTTGGGCAAAACGCATATACTTTTAAAATGAATAATTCTAATTTATTTTACAATGAAACAAATAAATAACTAATGCTGTTAAAATTACACATTGCTAAAAAGTATTATACTTTCCTTCTTTTAAGAAATGTATAAGTAAAACTTTTTATTCAAAGAAAAAGGACATCATATTTTCTTCTTTTATTTATTCTTCACCATGATGCTGAAAAAACTCTTTAACGTCTTCATTTGCCACCACGTGTATCTATGAAGTGGGCGTGAAACGTGTGTAGCCAATAAGCACATAAAAAGATGCCCAATATCACTAATCATTAGAGAAATACAAATCAAAATTACAGTGAGATACCTGTATTACCTCACACCCAGTAGGACTGCTACTATCAAAAAACACAAACAAAAAAAAAAAAAAAAGAGAGAAGGCCAGGATTTGGAGAAATGGGAACCCTTGTGCACTGTTGGGAATGTAAGCTGTTACTAGGAAAATGAGGTGGCATTTCTTCAAATAATTGAGGATAGAATTACCCTACAATTCAGCAATTCTACTTTTAGATACATACTGAAAAATATTAAAAGCAGAGTCTCAAAGAGATGTTCATACACCTATATTTATAGCAGCATTAGTCACATTAGCATACGTGGAAATAATGTGTCCCTGGGTGTGTGAGTAGACAAGCAAAATGTGGTATATGCTTACAACTGAGTATTATTTACCTTAAAAAGAAAGGGAATTGTGACGCATGACACAGCATGAATATACCTGAGGACCATCTACTAGTGGAATAAGCCAGCTACAAAAAGACAAGGAAAAAAATGATTCTGACACCATTTATATTATTATAAGTATGATATTAGGTGCATAAAAGTACTCAGTCAAAGACATGGAAAGTGGAGTGGTGGTTTCCTGAGACTGGTGTGTGTGTGGGGAGGACAATGGTGTTGTTTGATGGGTATAGAGTTTAAGTTTTATAACTGAGGTCTGCCTTTCAACAGCTCCATCAGCCCCGCATGGTAGCCACTTTCTCTGTGGAAAAATTCTTTTCCATGGAAAAATTGTCTTCCATGAAACTTAGGAATCACGCAGCACAGCAAAAGTGAGCAGTGAGCTCAGGGAGACTCAGCAAATCTGCTTCAACTGGTAACCACCAGCCCCGTTCCATCACTCACATCCCCATCTGAGCTCTACCAGCACTACTTCACTGCTACAGTCCATGGAAAAATTGTCTTCCATGGAACAGGTCCCTGGTGCCCAAAAGCTTGGGGACCACTGATTCACAAGATGAAAAGAGTTCTGGAGATGGACTGTAGTGATGGTGGCACAGCATGGTTATGATGGTAAATTTCATGTTATGCATATTTTTCCACAATAAAAATATGCCCAAAGAAAGGGCATAAAATGTTTGGTATTACCCATTTCATTCGATAATTATATGGGTCAATTTAGAGAGTGTGGGTTGCAGAATGATGTTAATTATAATCATCATGTTATGCAATAGGACTTAAAAAATGTATTTCTCTTATCTAATTGAAACTTCTTTGTACCCTTTGACTGACATCTTGGTTGAATGGCTATGCTTTTAGATACATTGTAACTCTAGGAAAGATTAAATTGCAATTTTTCATAATCAAATGTTACTGCTCCTGAATGAAATTTTTAAAATAGAACAACCAAGAGAAGTCCACTTCCTAAGTGTGTCATGCTTGATTTTATATGTTGATTAATTCACTAAGTTCATACAATATCAACAGCTATTTCTCCTAAAGCCAAGTCAACAAAGACTTGTTGACACACAACTCAGGAAATAGAAACAGTAATTTGTGCTACAATGCAGTAATATAAAAAGTCACAAAACGGAAAACAGGAACATGCTCAGATCTGGTATACTTTGGACAAGATGTAAAAGTTTCTATTTTCCCAAATTAATGTGAGCGTTCCCTTTGGAATAATAAGTTATGAAGGCATGAAGTGATGTATGCACTTAAAGAAGTACCATGTTATGAGTAGAATCCACACATGGGTTACAATTCAGTATAGGCCATTTGGAGACAGTGTGGTAAGAATTCAGAGATTGCCAAGCTATGACTTACCTGTTTGAAATTATAAATCATGCTTTAAAAAAAAATAAAATAAGCTCTACCATCTTGACAAAATTCTTTCACAATAAAAATAATTTTAAAAATATATAAGTATAGATGCCTGTTGTTTAATTGATTAAACATGAGCAAAATGTGACTGGATGGCATTGTTATTGAATATGTCTGCTTTGTTGATGAACTAGCATTGTTTTTGATTAAAATTATGAGAAATTATATAATTATAAGTTATATATTTATTACATAGTATTTATTTTATTGACATTATTTTAGTAAATCTCTAGCTATGCCTCTGCTAGATATTCCATCACTTATTCCTATAATCTTACACTTGCCTGGGTCCCACATATATGTCTTGGTTTTCTCTTACTTCATCTTTGCTTTCACTAGTTGCTCTGTTTTTGATGAATATTGCAATTACCTTAAAATAAATACTAAAAGTCTTCATCATTTTCTGATTTCTCCATCTACAAAGTGTGAGATTTCTATTAAATAACCAGTGTTTTCACATAATTTAACCATGCTATAGTGACAGTATACAAAATTAGACAAAATTTTAAAAATTATTAACATTCTCAAGGGGTTATTTTTATAAATAATATCAGTGCAGAAAAACTTTCCACTGGAATTTTCTTAAATAACTGTTCAATGTATAAGGGAATAATTATGATCATGCTTAGATGTTATAATGAATTTCATGTAATAAACTGTCATTAGTGTGAAAAATATGTATGAAATATGCTAATTTTATGTACATTTCCATCACTGATATATTGCAGTTTCCCAACTCATAAAGTAACATTGAAAGACTTGCAGTATTTTAAAAGTTATTTGTATTTCAATGTTCTAGTGCTAATAGGATATAATAAAAAATGAAAATAAGAAAAAGTTATTTAATGTGTTCTAATCCCTCTTTGATTGTTATTAGATAATGCCCTAAACCCAGTCTCTAGAAATTAATTTCAGGATGTTAAAAATCTTCATTGTCTTGTAAATTATTTCTTTTTCTTTCCTATTATTTTCTTATAGTGAATTGAAATATTTTTGTGCTTGCATATTTCATATGTACTTCCTTTTAACTTAGAAAAATATATTTTTCTAAATATTGGTCCATCAATATTTCAAAGTGATATAGTCAACTTGGTATGTATTTAAAGTTTTTGGCTAGGCATCTCCCAACATTTCTCATAAGAAAAAATAATTCTGGGTATGGAAAAAACTCAAAACCCAATTTTATTTTTCCACTACATAGTTTGTTCTTTACTTGGGAACCTTTTTCTTGCTTCTCTCTTCTACTTTGTTTTACAATTTTCTCTAAATTTAATCTTAATTTAAATATTTAAATTAAATTTAAATTAAAATAATTGCTGAAAATCTTTAGTCAGCATTTCTCTCATGTCAACTATAAAGTCTGATATCAATATGTTTCATCTTCAGAGAGATCCAGAGCTCATGTATAATCTTTGGATTATTCCACAAGTTGTCATCATTATTTGTCACAGTTGAGGTTCTGTCTCAAAGTAAAAAAAACTGTGGTCACATCCAGCCAGACTACTTTTGAGTTCTTTTTTTATTTTTATTTTTATTATTAAATCATAGCCGTGTACATTATTGCGATCATGGGGCACCATACACCAGTTTTATAGACCGTTAGATACATTTTCATCACACTGGTTAACATAGCCTTCCTGGAAATTTCTTAGCTATTGTGTTAAGACATTTACATTCTACATTTACTAAGTTTCACATATACCCTTGTAAGATGCACTGCAGGTGTAATCCTACCAATCACCCTCCCTCCCCCCACCACCTCCACCTTACTCTCCTTTTCTCCCTTCCCCCTATTCTTAGGTTATAACTGGGTTATAGGCACTGTCATACTTTAAAGGCCATGAAAAAATAATATTTTGTTTTATATGGAATCAGAAAAAACCTCGAATAGCCAATTACTCAGAAATAAAAACAAAGCAGGAGGAATCATGCTATCAGACCTCAAACTATACTATAAATCGATAGTGACCAAAACATCATGCTACTGGCACAAAAACAGAGAAGTAGATGTCTGGAACAGAGTAGAGAACCAAGAGATGAATCCAGCTACTTACCGTTATTTGATCTTTGACAAGCCAATTAAAAACATTCAGTGGGGAAAAGCTTCCCTATTTAACAAATGGTGCTGGGTGAACTGGCTGGCAACCTGTAGAAGGTTGAAACTGGACCCACACCTTTCACCATTAACTAAGATAGACTCTCACTGGATTAAAGATTTAAACTTAAGATATGAAACTATAAAAACACTAGAAGAGAGTGCAGGGAAATCCCTTGCAGACTATTTTTGGATTTTGCCCCTGATTCTGTTTACCCTTAGCAAGCACACTATCACCATTTTCAAATATTTGCAAATATAAAACATTAAAGTAGCTTCAATGTTATGCCATATAATTATTTCAATTGGTCTTTACAACAATTCTGTACATTGGCTAAAGAATTAATTCTTATCAGGAACAGAAGGGGAAAGTGAGGCTCAGCTAATTGACTAGCTGACCAAGGTTTATATGACTCATAAGTGGCAAAGCTGGAATTAAAATTGAGAGCAATTATAACTGAGGCATAGAAAACACATTAACTATATTATGTTGTACTCACACTCGGTAGAAAATCAATGCAGATGGGGAAATCAGAAAATGATGAAGACATTTCGTATTTATTTTGAGATAATTGCAATATTCATCAAAAACAGAGCAACTAGTGAAAGCAAAGCTGCTCTAAGAGAAACTGAGAAGTTCATATGGTGCCCAGGGAAGAGTATAGGAATAAATGATGGGATGTGAAGTTTCATAGAACAGGTTGGGAGACAGTCGTATAGGGCCTTGAAGACAGGAATTTGACGTGGTGTATTTGACAGCACTTAAGCATTGAAGTTGCTGTTGAGAATGTTTGAACAGAAGTTACAGCAAGCCCTACATGTTAGCAGGAACTATCTAGCTGAAGCATATAAAACTGCTTGGGAGATAATGCAGTTTGATAGACCAGTTTAGAAGCTATTACAAACCAGCCTGCCAAGCAATGGGTATCAAAGTGGTGGCAGCAAAGAGATTGCAAACAAAAGAAGTAGTATGCATTTGAAACTACAGCTTGAATAATATTTCACTTTTGATTGGAAGAAAGGTTGAAAAGAGATTCTAAGATATGCTAATATTGTGAGATCTGTGAGGCTATTCACAGAAATAACAGTCAGGAAGAGACATTGTTTTGAAGTTCTGTCTTTGAGACTGTGAACTTTGGTGAGTCAATTAATTCATTCTTTTGTTAACTCAGAGCTGAGAGCATGCATATATATATATATATATATATATGTAAATTTAAGATTATTATAGGGATATAAATGTTTTATTTATGTTTTATTTATGTTTAATATGTTTATTTATGTTTTATTATAGGGATACAATGTTAGATATTTGGACAGTAGTTTTATTTTTCACTCATTGTGACCATCATTTTATTTATTATTTGCTTCCTTACAATAATCTTAAGACGTAAGTTTTTGGTGCAAGGAAGGAAATTTGAGCTCAAAGGTATTTAAAACCATGCCCAGAATCATGCAATTTATAGAAAGCAAAGTCAAGATTTGAATTTAAACCTTCAATCTCTAGAGTTCATGCTCTTCATAACAGTATCTTATTACCCTGATTTACTATAAATAAAATGAGAAGTAAGATTATCTTAGGGTCTTTCTAAATTTGGGTAGCATTTGTACCTATTTATTATATGCCATAAAATGTTATTTCCATTCCAAATTTAAAGAAGATTTTTATTTTGTCATTTCTCTATTATACTACTTGGCACTGGAAATTTTTGTTGAAACAGGGTTAGTCTCTCTCTTGGGAATTTTATTATCTGTAGGAAGAAAACTTATCAAAAGCTTTATTAAGAGTAGAAAATTCATCCATACACTAAGTATTAGATCTTAGCATACAATCTATCATCCTATAAAAATTTTAAATTTTGAGATAGTTAGAATCCACTTTCTCCTGAAGGAAAATCTTCCTCAAATTAATACCAGAATTAGCTTGAAAATTCACGTAGGCTCTCATTAAGCTGAAACTTTAAAATATGTACATTTATTTCTGTACAGTATTTAATGGAGATTGAAGAGTTATAATATACAGACACATACTTTATGTCTTTTATGCAGTTTATAATACTAATTAAATCCCACTGCAAATATGAGGATGAGTTTGAGAAAAAAAGTGATCACTATTATTTTTGTTACAAGGGAGTCATTTAGATTGACAAAGTTGAAACTACAGCCACAGGATGGGGTAGTAGTAAATTACAGATTAGCTTTTAGTCCTGTCTAACTGTACTCCTGTGTTATTTTCCGATTTAGAATCATGGAAATAGAATTTAAACAGTCAGACCTACTATCCCTTTGAGGGTATGTTTGATTTACTGCTGCTGCTTGTTTCTTTCCCCCATGAAGAATATTGAAGTATGACTAAAATATTAACATAAACACAAATGAAAATAAATTAATATAAATTTTAAAACTCAAAATGAATGGCCCTACTCTGAACTAAATACTTTATCTGCAATAATGAAAAAAGGTCAAATGACTCAGAACCTCCTTATAGAAGAATGGGTCGCTGAGAAGATGTCTAAAATAGGTTAGTATTTGTGTAATATCACTAAAATGCTCAGTATTGTATGAAATTTACTCAGCAGCATTCTTAAAATTATTATTAAAACAAAAACAAACTAGTAATTTAGGTGGAGTGAGATCAAATACGCAGCTTGCTTGAAACTACGAGTCCATACACTCCTGTTAGATACATGGTTCATGTTCATTTACAGTTTTAAGGTAGTGTTTGATCCAGTTCAAAGAACATGAGGCTCGTATGTTAAATCTCATCTTTTCTAATTATTACATATATTATTAAATAAAGTGGCATTTGATATCTTTAAGTATCAGTCTCTTCTACAAAGCAAGGATTAGATTACCTGCCCTGCAGTGTCAGATTGAAGACAGAATGAGGTAAGCTATATATCGTGCCTGCCACCTCCTCCTCATGATGCATGACCCCTGCCTACCTTTGTTTTGCTTCTCATATTAGATTCCTGATGTCTTGTAGGACACAAGTGAGGGTGAATCAACAGATCTCACAAAATGGATTTCCACCAATAGGTGACACTGATGATTTCTTTAATACTGATATTCAGACAAAAAGGAAAAAGACTTTCCATATTTAAAGTAAACAAAATATAGTTCCTCAAAATGAGAAAACATAAGAATTAGAGTAAAATGCGATTGCTTTACTTTCTGCTGAGAAACAATAGGTAGTCACACATATCTTCCTTTGCAAGATTTTACTTTAGCAAATAAGCAGATGCTGATACTTTGTATTATCTTGGAGAATATGATCTAAGATGGAAAAATATATACATGTATACACACACACACATATATATATCTACATGTGCGCATGTGCACACACACGCACACACATCACATCACTAGGGAACTTGTCAAAATCCACAGTGTAGATTCTTCAGAGAAGCTCTCTGAAGGCAATCTTCTCTACTGTCACTTTCTTCATCTTTTTTATTTCTTACTATAATGTTATCTATCTTAATATTGTGAATTATTTTTAATGTCAACAGACTTTTTCTTTTTGCCTGATAATGTGACAAGGTAATGGATTCTGCAAGAAAAAAAAATCAACATAAAATGTCAACAATAAATAAATATTGTAAGTATTCAAACTGCTGTCTAACAACAGCTCTGATATACATCTATTAATATATTACTCTGGATATGACAGGCTATTTCTTTTAGAAAATAAGGTTACATGTGAGTTCCCCTGACAATGTGCCTAGTACTTTTTGTGTTGCTATGCACAGAAGCTAATGTTTCCTATTATTATGGGAATGTGTGCATCTCTATTTTGAATAAAGTGTATCTAGTTTCAGGCAGGGTTAAAATAATTGGAGCAATTTCTTTTCATTGCCATATGAAAATCTCTTGTTCAACACAAATATAAATTAACTCAACTATTCAACAGGAAGCTGTTGAATGCTTATTCTGTGCTGAGGATTAGCATAGGTACTGGAACCACAAATTGAGTGAAACAACCTCTGTTAATTGTTCATTTGATTCTACCTGTTGCAGAGGCATTGCAATAATGTATCTGAATAAGTGATCCAAATACATGTTTGAATGCCTTGATAACTTCCAGAATGAATGGGATCACGATTTCCATTATGGGACGAATTCCTGTTACGGACAAGGATTACTTTCTCTTTTGCTTTCTTTCTTTCTTCCTTTTTTTCTTTTCTTTTCTTTTCTTTTCTTTTCTTTTTTTTTTTTTTTTTTTTGCAGATTTGGCCATGGCTGGGTTTGAACCCACCACCTCTGGTATATGGGGTGCCCTACTCCTTTGAGCCACAGGCACCACCAAGATTCTTACTTCTAAAATATATTGCAACATGTAAAGAGTAGAGTTGATAGAGCAAAATACTCTCCTTGTTTAATCCTCTCCTTCTACAGTTCTTGCTATTTTTCTATATTTTCAGTACTTTAAAGCTTAGAGAGACCAATTTTATGTCCTCAACTTGTTTCTTGTTCCTAATGGTATAATAGTAAAAGCTCCTGGCCTGCTTCAGATCTTTATTTTCCTGCAGAAGACAACTGTTTGTTTCTCATGCATCTCATTCTTCCCTGCTTTCCAAACCCTAACCTTCATGCCTCAGGGTAGCTTAAGAATTGGGATTACTTTTGCCATGGGTTGTTAAGGGTAAGTGTCTTTTTTTGGCACTGTGTTTATATACATGTTTGTACATTTGTGTGTATAAATATGTACATATATCCTATTCATTCTAGTTCTCTGAATAACTCTGACCAATACGGTATCTCTCATGTAGCCATGTGATTGAGTTCTGATGAAGGAATTGTGAATGGGAAACACAATTACTGCATATGGGCACACCTAACACCAACCTCCCACATGGGCTCCTCCTTTTCCTTTCCCCTCTACCTGACTAGAATGGAGTCTGCATCTTGTGAGGCAGATGATGAAAATGTCAACACCTAAAGCAGACTTATTCCCAATGTACTGGTAGAACGGGAAGGTAGACAGAAAATGTAACAAAGGCCCGTGCATTTTGAATAATAGTAAGAAAGAAACATGAATACAAGTGAATGTCAAAGATAGTAAAGACACGATCCTAAACACACTTGTGGAGACACACAAATTAGTCAGTGACAACCATGATGATCTGCTACTCAATGCTGGTCAGACAGTGGAGTTTCTCATGTGCTAAAGAGTTTAACATTTATTCTACATGCAACAACGAGTGCATTAAGGTATTCTAAGTTATCAAAATTTGAAGGCAAAATTTACCATGTCTATTTTCAATGAAAGTTTAGGGGAAAATGCAAATGTCTTTCTTTGAGTCTTCTGAACAGTCAGTGACTATTGAATTCGGAGGAATTGCCACCAAAGGATAGTCAATAGACAATCTGTAGAATAAAGGTTTCAGAATCAAGAAATGCACTCATAAAGAATTTGAATATGCTCCTTGTAATTTCCAGATTCTTGGAAGCACACACTACTGACAGCTAATTTTTATGTATTCACTTTCCCTTAAAAGAAGCTTTGAGAAGAGCATTATGCTTCCTTTAATCTGTCAGATGTGTCTTTTTTGTTTAGATGGTTGCTTCAAACTGACCAGCAGAAAGTTTTCACAACAGTGATAAATTGATAACAGCTCTGCTTTGGGTTTCTACCTCCCTGTATTGTTCCTGTGTGTATTCATCTATCAAAATGTCGAATCTGATTCAAAAACTACCAACTTCACTACCCTCTCATAATAACTAGGACCACTACACCTATAAGAACATTGACAAAATTTTTAATAACAAAAATAACAGTAGCTTAATTTTCTCTTGTGAATTCATGCTGGAGTAAAGGTTGACACCTGTAAAAAGATGAAAGGTGAGAACAATGTCTGGGTTTCTCATAATAGTGACGAAATTCTCTCTCAGTCTTTCTCTAAATATCTTATAAAAATACATTTGAAATACTAAAAGAGTTCTACTTTCATACTGCATGATGGAAACAAACCCTAAATGACTTCCCAATGATATCAATCATAAATCAACTCGGCAAGAGTTGTATCACGTCTCCCACAGGTTTAAAAGTTCAACCCTGAGCCCACTTACAAAATGAGCAAGCACTTTCAAAAATACCAGCAATTTTTGTGAAGACAGAAATTCCTGTGCCATTTTCAAAGGAAAAAAAAAAAAAGAAGAAGAAGTAAGTAGACTCAATAGCTTAAAAAGAAAAGATATATAATAATCTATTGTTGGGAAACCTTGTGGGAATTTTTTCCACCGTGGTATACCTGCCATTCATAACATTCGTAAGTGAGAGTTTGTAAAACAGCCACATGACTATGGAATGGCAAGAATGGCATAAGCAAAGCCCTTGACTTTAGTTAACAAAATTTAGGCTGTTAGGTTTATAGAAAATTGGGGAAAACAGACTACTTGCAAAGGGGAAGATTCAGACAGCTTGTAGCACGCAGTAGCAGAGACTCGATAGGTGGCGCTCTTCCCTCTGCCTTGAGCTCTTGAGCTCGGGCCTCAGGACGGCTCAGATTTTCAGGTCTCCACACCATAATGTGGGGCTTCCCTCCTTCCTTCTCCAGCTTTTGTCTCTTCTCGCCTATATTTAACTTGGTGCTTCAGCCGCAGTAAACTTCTTATGGCTGCCTTAGTATGCCAGCCTCTCATAGGTCCCAGTTCCTTTCTAAAACGTGTTCTCTCCTGCTGGGAAACTCTTCTAAAAACGTTTTCTCATCAACTTGAACAGCTTTCCACTCCAGCTCTTCCTCTCGACCCACATGGTCATGTGTCTGGCTCGTGCTTTTCAAAACCATTTTTCTGTTCCCACAGTATGCACACGCGAGAGCGCTCCCTTGTGTACACTAAATATTACTGTGATTACATCCTCCTAAGGGAAGACGAGCTCCTTAAAGGAGGAAATATTCCTAATATCTGCCATATAACGAACACTTTAAATAGTTGCTTAAATAGTTAAATGAATGAATGACGTAAACATCAATTTTTTTTTCAATCTCTTTTCAAATATTAATCATACCCCTATAGAGAAAGTCTTTATGCCTTACCTTCATTTCACCTTAGCTCTCATTCTTAGTTGACTTGTTGCTTGCTTGATTTTCTCTCTTTATTTTTTCCTTTTGTCTATACAATGTGTTTTTATTCTCCCTTACTTTTAATATGCTCGTTTATTTTATTTTTGTCTGTTATTTTGCTGCCATTTTAGTTTTGAAATTCTATTAGAAAGTGACTATTTATTCTCTGAGATTATAATCTTTGCTGTTCAGAATGAAATAGAAAAGATAAAAAAAGACAAGATATTGGGTTTTATAGGTTATAAAGCTTAATTTTAAAAATTAGACATCCAAGTTTAAATTATTGTTACACCTATTATAATTCCTGGTTGTGACTTGAACATGCTCTATTGAAGTCAATTCAATTTTCATCAACATTCATTCATTGAATTATTTTTAGAAAAAGAATTTTTTCCTAATCAGGAAAGTGAAGATCTGGACAAAACAGGCTCAGGGCAAAGGCTGTGGAGATGCCAGCCTTACAGGAAAAAATTTTAAAACTCAGGAAGTCTATTCCTTCATCTATAAAAATAAGGACCACAAAATTTATCTTACTGGGAGAAACAAATGTGTATGAAACTGAACAGCACAGTATATAACTAACTAAAATTATTTAATGAATGTTGTTTCTTTTTATGATTTCAGCTAAAGCTAATACAGCATAGCAAGAAATTCTGAATCTGCTAAATTGTGGTGAATTATTCTAGATTCATCACTGATTCTTTGAACTAAATGTTTTATACAACTATAAAAAGGTAAGTAGATTAGATTATTTATACATAGATAAGTGCACACATTTACATAGAAATCAATTACGATTTATGTGAAAGTATTCTAGATAAATGGTCCAGATATTGAATTCATGATTCACAATCTTTGTTTATTATTTAGTAGCTGAATATTTTAGATATACTTGATCTCTGTTATTCCAGAGAACTGGTTATAAGCAATGCTCTTCTAAATGATCTTTAGTGCATTATGTGATTCTGTCATGGATTCTTGAATGAATACAGTAAATTACTTTCTTACCTTTGGGTTCTTTGTCTGCAAAAAAGGGTTAAAATAATTACCTATTATTATATATAAGAAAGCATAATTTTTGCAATGGATGGTGCTCAAGAATGTTACACTGGAGCTCAGAAAACGGAGCCCCAAAGTACAGAGCTTTGAAATGCTAAGCATTTTGAGCTAAAGTAAATTAAAAAGCCTAAGAAACCCATGTGCCCATAAACCATGAGTGGATTAATAAGCTGTGGTATATTTATACCACAGAATACTATTCAACCATAAAAAGATGGAGACTTTACACCTTTTGTATTAACCAGGATAGAGTTGGAGAACATTCTCTTTAGTAAAGTATCACAAGAATAGAAAAGCAAGTATCCAATGTATTTAATACTAATATGAATCCAGTAGACACTCTCATACACACCCACATAAGAGAAAAACTCAGATTAATTCAAGTGGGGGAAGGGCAAAGGAGAGAGGAGAATAGGGAGGAAGATCAGTACGCTCCCACCTAATGGGCACAAGGGCACACCTCCTGGGCGCAGGACACAACTACAACAGAGATCTCACCTAACAAGCACAAACATCATAACCTAATTGTTTGTACCTCATATTAACCTGTAATAAAAAAGAAAGAAATTTCTTTTAAAAAAGCCTAAGAAGCAACCTCAAATCAAGGGCTTTCTAACTTTCTCCTGAGGCTCCCCTCAAGCACAGGTGAAACACTTTCTTTGAAATTCCCTAATCTAAAGCTCCTCAAGAGCTTAAGAGAACACAACTGCTTTATATTCCTTCCCAGAAATTCTATTAATTAAGGAAGATTAAATTCTTCTCTCACAAAAAAAGACTAAGTAATGTCACCACACCTAGACAGACTTAGTCACAAGCTATCATCTTTTCTTAGTTCCCATTCAATTTTCAAAAAGAATAATGTTCACACTATTGTCTACTCTTTGGGGCCAATACACTCTTCTGAAAATCATTTAACACTCAAAATTGCCTGCATTTCCCTATCTTACTTTCCTCTATGAAAAAGGTTCTATTTAAGCTGTAGCCATCTGTTTTTTCTTTGAGATTTCTATTTTCTGTGGATCCCATGAATGTAAATAACTTTGAATACATTTTTCTCCTGTTAATCTTTCTATTGAAAATTTATTTTAGCAGATGTGAAGACTCAAATCTTCACAAAGGGAGGGAGAAATTCCCATTGTCCCTGCACTCTGTAATATCTTATTTAAAAAAATACACATGCAGAGGACTCTAATTCTAGAGTAAGGTCACGAGGAGCCCCACAGACCCCTCTCGAAACTAGTGAAATTACATATATATTAATTAATGCAAAATAAAATATTAATTTACCTGTTAATATAAAAAACATACTCCTGTGTATGTGTCTGTTTATAAAACTGTCTCCATCAATGGTCCTTACTACATACAGTAAATAAAGCATTTATTCATAAAACTATACTAAATCTCCATGAGAATTGTGAAAGTTTGAGGTGTTTGAAACAAGACCAACACCCTAACTACTTTCTTCCAGATATGTTAGGCAAAAGTCCAATCTGGACGAGTACAACCAACGACAAAGTATTCCTGTTCTCAGTTAGAGAACACTACTATACTTTCAGGAGGGGAAGAACAGCCATGATTCTCATCCTGCATCTAGCTAGCTGTTGTTGAAGTAAGGACGTGTGAATGTATTTCAGAGAGGAGAGGGCTCCTTTCTTCTCTCCTGCCCTTATTCATGCCCTCTAGGCTCTATCTGCAGTGCAGAACTGTTGGGGAATCCAATTATAATTAACACCTAAATTTCCATGAGAGACAATGGAGACAAGAGGCAGTGGAATGACATATGTATATGAAGTGCTCAAAGAAACAAAATCCTGCCAACCAAAAACATAAAATATGAATCCTAGATTCTACAGATCCTTGATCCTGCTTACATTCCCCACATTCACTCAATATGGATCATAGCCCTAAATATGTAAGGTGAAACTCTGAAACTCTTAGATGATAATACAGGAGAAAACCTAGATGACCTTGATTTTGGCAATGACTTTTTAGACATAGCAAAGTTGATATCAATGAAAAATATCATCAATAAGCTAGAATTAATTAAAATTACCGTATATAATTGAGTATAAGCCGAGTTTTTTTCGGCACAAACTTTGTGCCGAAAAATCCGAACTCAGCACAAATTTTGTGCCAAAAAAACCCGGCTTATACTCGAGTATATACGGTAAAACCCTTGGCTTTGTGAAAGACAATGCAGAGAGAGTGAGAAGACAAGCCAGAGACTGGGGAAAAAAATATTTGCAGACATTATGCATGACAAATAGTTGTTATTAAAAATAAACAAAGACCACTTGAAACTGAAAAGACAAAGCCAAAGACTAGGGGAAAATATTTACAAAAGGCATACATGATAAATAACTATTATTAAAAATATGCAAAGAACATTTAAAATCGAGTAAGAAGAAAACAAATAAGCCAACTAAAAAATAAGCCAAAGAGACATCGAAGGGGTTGTTGGATGGCTCTATTCATGCACAGATAGTCACTGACAGGGAAACTGGGTCCTCCAAAGGGTTTGGGTTAGTGGACTTCAAAAGTGAGGAAGATGCCAAAGCTGCAAAGGAGGCCGTGGAAGATGATAAAATTGTTGGAAACAAAATTACCTTGCACTGGGCCAAGCCTAAGGGTGAAGGTGGCTTTGGGGTCATGGTGGAGGCCGAGGAGGCCAAGGTGGATTTGTTGGCAGTGGCCAGGGAGGCTTTGGAGGCCAAGGAGGCTTCCAAGGTGGAAGAGGAGGAGGAGACCACAAGCCACAGGAAAGAAGATGAAGTTTGAATAGCTTCTTTGTCCCTGTGTCTTTCCCTTGTCTGTTTGAAAGAAAGGACTCTGGGATTTGTACTCTGCTACCTGATCAATGACAGAGCCTTCTGAGGACATTCCAAGGCAGTACACAGTCCTATGGTCTACTTGGAAATCCACATAGACAACATTTCAAGGGTGCTACCCTGTTTTGATTGGCGATTCATATAAACTTTGTAAAGGAGATGAGTGAAAGAACTAACCCTTATCTGTAAGTTTTGAATTTATATTGTTCTCCATCCTATGTACAAAACCATATTTTCTACAAATAGGTTTTTTTTTCTGTGTGTGCGTGTGTGTGTGTGTGTGTGTGTGTTGGGGGAGTTGTCAAGGAAAGAATGTTTTTATCATGATGCTTCAGTGCTTTTAAGAGAAATTAAAAGTCCACTCTGGTGCCAGAGTTGTTCATTTCTAAAAAAAATGAGCCAAAGACCTGAATAGATAATCGAAGGAGATATGCAGATGTTCAGTAAGCATATGAAAGACACTTCTCATTATATTGCAATAGAACACAAATTGTGTACCACAATAATACTAATAGAATGGCTTAAATGTGGAATATTGACAACACCAAATCCTGGTGAGGATGTGTAACAAGAGGAACCCTCACTCATTGCTGTTGGGAAAGTAAAATGATACAGCTACTTCAGAAGACAGTATGGAGGTATCTTACAAACCTAAGCATACTCGTATCATATTATTCAATAATCACACTCCTTGGTATTTACACAAAGAAGCTGAAAACTTATGCCCACACAAAAGCCGGCACACAAATGCTTATAATGATTTTATTCATATTTGCTTAAAGGTTGAATCAACCAAGATGTGCCTCAGTAGGTGAAAGGATAAATAGATATTCAGTCAATGGGATAATATCCAGTGCTAAAGAGAAATAAGTTATTAAGCCCTGAAAAGACATGAAAAGATATTGGGTTAATTAATATTACTAAATAAAATGAGCCAATCTTAAAGGGTCCATACTGTTATAATACTAACTATAAAACAAGCTGGAAAGGCAAAGAATGAAGATAATAAAAAGATCATTGACCGTGGATGTTTGGGTGTGGGGAAAGAGATGAATAATAGAGCACAAAGGATTTTTAGGGCAAAACAAAAGTACTCTGGCTGATACTGTGATTGTGGATGCATGTCATTATAAATTGTGTCCAAACCCATAGAAGGCACAATACCAAGAGGGAACCGTAATGTAAGCTATGAACTTCAGATGATTATTATGTGTAATTGCAGCTTGATCATTTGTACCAAATGTACCATTTTGTGGGAGTGTTAATGATGGAAGTGGCTATGGATATGTGGGAAACTGATAGCATTAAAGGCAACAGTAGACCAACCACTCAACCATAACAGTTGGAAACTTTAATATGCTACTTACAATATAGATGGAACAGCAAGGAAGAACATCAACAAGGAATCAGAAGACAAACAATATCAATTAGTCCTACCAGACACCTGCAGAATACTCATCCAGCAAGAGGAAAATATATATTCTTAAATGTGCTTGGAAATGTCTCTAAATTAGAGCATATATTAGGCTTAAAACAAACCTAAATGAATTTAAAAGGATAGAAATTATGCAAAGTGTGTTCTCAAACTACTATGGAAGGAGATTAAAAATTCATAATAAAGAATTTTGAGAAACTAAAATGTATGTCAAACGTCAGTGGCACACTCCTAAATAATCAATTGACTCAAAGAAGAAATCAAAAAGAAATTAGAAAATGCATTGAGATAAATGGAAATGAAGATGACGTATTAAGTAGATGAGATCTAGTGAAGGCAGTGGTTAGAGGCACATTTATAGATAAATTAATAAAGAAAGATCTTAGTCCAGCATTCTATCTTAACAAAAAAAGTAAACTAAAATGAAAGACAAAAGAAGGAATTAATAAAAATTAGAGAACAGAAGATTATAAAAAAAAATCAAATAAATCTAGAACCAATTATTAAACAAGATCAATATAATTGAGAGAAAAACATTAGCTGGAGTGATCAAAATAAGAGAATGAAATCAAATTACTATAGTAAAAAATTGAAGAGGGTATAACTATCAACTTTAAGAAAATAGGAAAATAATTAAAAATAATATAAATAGCTAGAATGATTATATTAGACATGATGACATTGACAAATTCCTATAAGACATCAACTATCAAAACCGATATGAGAAGAAATAAACAATCTGATTAAATTTATAACAAGGAAAGGTACTGAAAACTACCCAAAAAGTAAAACCCAAGCCCAGTTGGCTTCACGGCTGAATTCTACCAAGTCTTTAAGAAATAATTGCTATTAAGTGTTTTAAATGCTTCAAAAAATAGAAGAGGGAGCACTTTCCAAATAATCTGATAAAAACATAGACAAAGACATAACAAGAAAATGCAACTAAAGACTAAGGCCTCTTATGAATAAAGACACCAAAATCTTGAAAAAATTACTAGTAGAATTAATTCAGCAGCACATTAAAGTCTAATACAGCAGGACCGTTAAATTTATGCCAGAAGTATAAGGTTTGTCTTCCAAAACATGAGAAAAAAGTTAAAATGAAAATATACAGTCATTTCAAAAGATAACAGAAAAACCTTTGCTTCATAATAAAAAACACTAAAAATTGAAACCCCCTCAATTTGATAAAAAAGCATCCTTAAAAAAAGAAAAACACTAATAGTATCACACTTAGTAAAGACTTTATAATTGTCCCTTAAGATCTATGGAAAGATAATATTCGCTTTTGCTACTTCTAGTTCATATTGTACTGCAGATTTTATGTAAAAAAATTAGGCAAGAAATAAGTCATCCAGACTGGAAAGTTGAAGTAAGATTATATCTACTCACAGATTACTTGATCATGTACGTAGAAAATCCTAAGAAATCAAAAAAGCTTTTATTATAACTAATAAAGATATTAAAAAATGTTGCAGGATTTAAGATAAATTTCTAAAACAATAAATAGCATCACTATACCTTTGTATAGAATGCAATACAAACATGAAATTAAGACAATAATTTCATTTATGGTAGAATCAAAAGAATAAAATACTTATTAATAAATTTAACAAATAGATGAGAAACTGGTATGCTGACAACTCTAAAACATAGTTGAGGAAATTACAGAATCTATATAAAAGAGAAAAACATCCTATTTTTGCAGATTGGAAAAGTTAATATGGTTAAAATGGTAGCAATCTCAAAACTGATCTATAGATTCAGTACAATATTTACCAGTATCCTAACTGGCTTCTTTAGAAAGAGTCAACCTTATTAATTTTTTTTTTTTTTTATTATAGATAAAAATATGCACCATAGATGTGGCCCAACCCATCACCCTCCCTCCACCGAAACCTCCCCCCTCCCTTCCCCTTCCTTGGTCCTTTCCTCATAGTCTTGTGGTATAGTTGGGTTATAGC
>CAUYPK010072507.1:0-16309 GCA_963574355.1 Loris lydekkerianus | reverse complement strand
ATCTCAGATCTGTTGGCATAAAAGTAGCACTTCTCCTGTAAAAATAAACAGATGCCTCCCTTTTTGGCAGTTAATAGGACTAATCCCCTTCTTGTTGAGGCAAGTATTTGAAGTCTCTTGCCGAAACCCAAATGTTTTTTTTTTTTTTACTTTGTCTATTTTATCGGTAAAGGAAATACAGAGATATGTATGGCCTTAGGATTTCCTGTAGGAAAGCATTTCCCTGCAGAGGTTTGAACAAGGGTCTGCATATACTTGCTAATATTATTGATCCTCTAATGGGTCAGTGTTAAGCTCTTTAGTTGCATTAAATTAAACCTCACAGCTATTATGTTTTTTCTATAAGATAGATGATAAAACTAAAATGAAGTGAGTTTAAGTTGTCTAAAGTAATAGGGATACGGTCACAATGTTGACCTGGGCAGCTCACTTCCTGAGTTTACCCTCTTCTTACTCATCAAGCAAAAAGGAATGTTCCCACTACTAAGTAATGCAGAAAACTGACCTAGTATATCCCACTTTCCACAGTGCTTTGTTAATAATATTATCTTTCTCTTTGTTTTCTTTAAACATGTTTTATTTAAAAATTGTAGATTTTTCTAAAATTAAGAATCATTCCAAATAAATTGTGCCTAATTATCAATATTCTATCAGGGCCATTGATATGAGTCCATCCAGTTGATTCTACAGGCTGAATGAAATTAACATGACTACTAGTTAAGGTAAATGAATGAAGTTTTGTCCTGTTTAATATCAGTATAAAATGTACCCTGAAAATTAGGAGCATCCCATTATTTTCCTGGGAATCCTCTTGATATTCATGAGAACCTTCAGGTGGCCTGCTAGCTTTTTTTTGTTTTTGTTTTTGTTTTAATACATAAAGTACATAAATTTCAAATCTGATCTATTTCCCAAATGTGAACAGACTCTCATAAGCACCAATAACATTAAGCAGCAGAACCTACTCAGTTCCCCAGAAACCTTTCATGCCCCTTTCCAGGCATTACTTTCCATTCTCAAAAGATAGCATTCCCCGACTCCTAACCTCTTTATCTTGCCTTTAAGAAAATATTTGACTGACTAGTAGACATTGTATATATTTATGGCACACATGATGTTTTGAAACACATATATGTATTTATTGTACAATTGCTAAATCAAGCTATTTAATATATTCATTACCTCACATACTTATTTTTTGGTAATGAGAACACTTAAAATCTACTCTCAGGAATATTTGGGTCTACAATACATTATTATTAACTGTCACTGTGATGTACAATAAATCTCATGAACCTTTTTATCCTGTCTAAACTGAAATGTTGTGTCCTTTGACAAAAATCTCCCGCAACCCCCTTCCTCTGTTAACCATTATTTTACTCTTGGTATAGAATAAGGGGTTGATGTATATACATATAAAACTCTGTGTCTATAGGTAGACTCTTTATACTCCACCCTAAGTGAGATCATGTGGTTTTGTTTCTGTGCTTGGCTCATTTTACTTAACACAATGTCCTTCAGATTCCTCCCTCTTCTTACCTGAGGCTATCCAAATTTCCCAGGACCATCTATTGAATTCTTTTCTCAGTGTGCCTATTTAAAATAAATATTTAACATTTTAGTATATTAAAGGACATTGTGTATTTTGGTTTACTTTATCAACAATTAGTCAGTTTTAGCTATATGGCTTTACTTCAGGGTTCTCAAATGCACTCTGTCAGGGTACCTGTCCACCTTTATACCAGTACCAGGCTGTTTTGGGGACTGTACCTTGTAGTGTAATTTTAATTCAGATAATGTGATGCATCTCAGTTTGTTCTTCTTAAGATTGCTTTGGCTGCTTGGGCATTTTTTTTTTTTTTTTTTTTTATTCCATATGAAGTTTAAGACTAAGGAATTCAATCTGTCAATCACTTTGGGCAGTATGGACTGTTTAACAATATTGGTTCTTCTAGTCCAGAAGCATAGGATGTTTTTCCCTTTGTTTTCTTTCATAAGAGTTTTGGTTCTTTTTGTAGAGATCTTTCACCTCCCTGTTTAAGTGTATTCCTAGGTATTTTATTTACTTTGAAGCTATTGTCAATGGTATTGAGGTCATAAATGGACTCTCAGCTTCACTGTTATTTGTATTTAGGAAGCTACCGATTTGTGTACATTAATTTTGAGACTTTCCTGTTTGGTGGAGTTTCTAGGCTTTTTTAGATAAAAGATTTATCTTCTGAAGACAAGGAGAGTTGGACCTACTCTTTCTTTCCTTTGCTTCATCATGCTGGTAGGACTTCCAGGGATATGTTCAATAGCAGTAGTGAAAGAGAACATCCTTGTCTCATTCCAGCTCTTAGGGGGGGATGCTGTCAACAATTCCGCTGTGGGGTGGCCAGCCCCCACACACTTTGTGGGTATCTTTAATGTTTGGCAGAGACAAGAGAATGAAGGAAATAAAGACAAATATATAGAGCAGGAGTTAAAAGAGTGGGTCTTGGGGGACCCTTGTCACCTTATGTGAGAAACAGTGAAGATTCTGTTTGGGATTAATTTAATATTTGTTTTATATATATTATTATAAAATTAGTAAATTAAGGAGTAGACATGGTATTCTATGTCATTATTTTTCTAGTGTTTTTAATTATAATTAAGCTATTTTGTAATTAATTTTTGTGATTGTATTTTATTGTTTGCTATTTATAACATTTGAGAATGAAATATGGCTTAAAGTATAAGGAATTGAAGTTAGAATTAGGATGTGAGAGTAAATAATAAATGTGATGATGTATATAGTAATTACAAGAGGTAATTAAGTTTTAAGGTCTCTGTGGGCAGATTGGCTGAGACTATAGTCATATTTGTAGTAGGGTTTTTTTTTTCTAAGTTTTTTTTTTTTCTCTAAGTTTTTTTTTTTTTTTAATAGAAAGTCGCTTGTAGTATTGCTTTTATTTTTTATTAGTGGTTTATTAAGTCTTTTGAGACTTTTGTATAGGCTCTGAGGAGGGAGAGGTCAAGCCTCAGTAAGACATTTTTGTCTTTTTTTTTTTTTTTTTTTTTTTGCAGTTTATGGCCGGGGCTGGGTTTGAACCCACCACCTCCGACATATGGGGCCAGCGCCCTACTCCTTTGAGCCACAGGCACCGCCTCTTTTTTTTTTTTTTTTCTTTTTTTTTTAAGGTCTGTGTTGTCATGTTTAACAGGCTTTAGGGGGTCTCAATATGTATGTGGTCTCTGTGTATTTTTCTTTTAGCAGTTTTTAAAATGTAATTTCTATTTTTAACTTGTATTAACATAAACTTTTTATGAAAAATGTAATTTATGTTTGTCTGAAGAGGGTACTTTCCTCTGCCTCTGCTTCCTCCATCTTGCCCCCTCTTATCTCCACCCACATTCCCCACTCAGTGTGATGCTGAATTTGTATTCGTCTTATTTTGCTTTCATATTTGGAGGGAGCTTTCCTCTATTCTTAGTTAGTTGAATATTTTTATCATAAAGGAGTACTGGACTTTTCTAATATTTTTTTGCCTGCCTGTTGAGATAATCATATGGACTTGGTTTTTACTTCCATTTATGAGGTGGGTGTTGATTGTTCTCTTCAATGCACTCTGTATAGAGCACTTCTAAAGATGTGTTGTATTACAGTCTAATGATTATGATTTTTTCTAGTATTGGCTTGTGTCAGAGACACTATTTCGCCTTCACTTATGAAAGACAGTTTTTCAGGATACAAAATTCGTAGCTGGCAGCTATTCTGTTTGAGAAGACTGAAAATGAGACCCCAGTCCTTTCCAGCTTATAGGTTTTCTACGGAGAAGTCTACCATTATTCTGATAGGTTTTCCTTGGTGAGTTACTTAAGCTTTTTTCTTATAGCTTGTGGGATTTTCTCCTTCACTTGGACCTTGGCAGACTGATAAATATGTGTCTTAATGATGTGTTATTTGCCTCAAATCTTCCAGTTGTTTGATGACCTTCGTGTGTTTGAAGTCTATATCTGTACCAAGAACAGACAACTTTTCTTCTAATATTCCCTCAGTTGTAATTTTCCTGGGTGTTTTTTTTTTGTTTGTTTGTTTGTTTTTTCCATTTTCTTCTCTCTCAAACACACCTATGATTTTTATATTTGTTCATTTTACTAATCCCATATTTATTGGCTACACAGCCATCCTTCCTGATCCTTTTTCTTAATGTTTCATGGACTGGGTTAATTTGAAATCTTTGCTTTCAATCTATGAAGTTCTTTTTTTGGAACTATTCTTTTGTAAAATCTTTCTACTATTTTTGAAATTCCCTAAATGACTCTTTTCTTTCTCGAAGTCATGTTATATTTTTTTCAGTATTATCTATTGCCTCGGTTAATTTTTCAATCATATCTTGAATTATGTGTATGTGTGTTTTCAACTTTCTCATACATCTCATTTATCTTACTTGTGATCTTACTCTGAATTCCATACCTGAAATTTCAATAATTTCTTTTTGGTTGGAGTTGATTGCTGGAGAGTGAGAGCTAGTGTGATCCTTTGGGGTCATCAAACAGTCTGGGTTTTTTGTTTGTTTGTTTTGTTTTTTTCATATTATCAGAGCTCTTGTGTTCAGTCTCCTAAACTGGAACCTCTTCTCTTAGCTCAAAGCATGTAGCTCTGTGGTATACCTGTTCTTCTCTGCTGGAGACTATGTTGTTCAGTGAAGAGCAGGAGAGGTTTATGCACAGCATTCTTGAGTCTGCCTCCAGAAGATGAGCCAGGCAATTAGTAATCATCAGGACGGCAGAGAATTGCTACTTGCATTTCTGTAGAACCTTTCAGTCCAAACTGGGCACTCTTTCATTCAGAGAATTGGTAAGTATTCAGACTTATTTTTTACTATGGTGTTTTATACCTGGATTACAGATTTTTTCCCCATTCATAAATGGGAGAATTAAAGCTCAAAAAGACTGAGTAATGCTTAAAAGAGCTACACAGTTAAATGTATTTTCTTTTGTGTGCATATGTGGGTGTATCACAGTTGGCATTGAGCACATTAATCAGAGAGTTGCAGAATATGTACTTTTTATAGTGTTTACTCATCATCTTTATAATCCTCATAAAGTGAAAATAATTCATTGTATTCCTTCTTGCAAGTTACTTTCTGTTTGATACTAACAATTATAATGTAACTCATAGGAATAAAGAATTTGTATGTGGAAAAAGTTAGCATAACTAGTAAATTTGAAAGTCTAAACTATGTAGTTTTCATGCAGTATGTATCCCATAGATATTTTCTACAAAAACAGAAAGAGCCAAATAAATATAACAAGTTCAGATAAATTATAAAGTGAGAATCAAAGAATGAAATAGAATTTTCCACTTTCACTTAGCAGAGTGTTTCTTACCAGAAAACCAATAGGTTCAAACTGAAGAGAAATTAATTATTTTTTTTTTTTTTTTTGTATGAACTTCAGGTTTAGCAACAATGATGTAGTTAGGAAAAATTAGATTCCTTTTCTCAAGAAAAATACACCTAATTCCTTAATTATTTTCCAACATAACACTGTTAATTGAATTTGGACAGAACCATGTACTGTAGAGTGCTTTATCATCATAGCTCACAGCAACCTCACACTCCTGGGCTTAAGCAATCTTCAGCCTCAGCCTCCTAAGTAGCTGGGACTGCAGGTATATGTCACTATGCCCAGCTAGTTTTTCTATTTTTAGTAGAGCTAGGGTCTTACTCTTGTTCAGGTTGGTCTCAAACTCCTGAGCTCAAGCAATCCTCCCACCTTAGCCTCCCAGAGGGCTTGGATGACAGGTGTGAGCCACCATACCCAGCAGGACTTTTTTCAACTTCTTTCTAGTTCTCAACATTTTTAAGACCACATACATGCATGTATACACACACACACACACCTGCATGACCTCATTTGTTAGTAGCTGTTACTTAATTAAATATCTCTCAATAGAAATAACATGCCCTCCAGGGAAATCAGCTCTTGCAGAGAAGCAAAAAGTGAAGCAAATTAGACTTTGCACAGGTCGAGAATTATGTTACACATACTTTGGAAGAAAGGGCAAAATGTATTTGAGGTTATGGAATAAAATGTATTGAGTCATAAAAATATTCAGTTTCCAGGTATCATGGTGGAAGAAACTGAAATTTTAAAGATGGAGAAATGAAACTTTTACTTTTAAATTGACTGCATAAAATATAAGAATTATAAGCAATCTGTGGAGTAGCAGCCTGAAGTTTGGAATTTGAGATACATCAAGAAAATTAGAAAAGGAACACCCAGCACAATCTCTACTAATGCTCTTTTTTTTGTGAACAGAGATTATTCTGTGACCCACTAGTTGTTGGGAATGTATTTCCCAGCCAGGTGTGAGGAATTGCTTGGAATTACCTCTGTTAATTTCTCTGTGTCAGGGGGAACAAAAGGGGCCCAAACCTGAGGTTCATTCTACGAACCAAAGTTTAAGAGCAAAGGTAAATTAGAATTTCAGTTAAAATCATGTATTTATTATTACTATATGTTCATTAAATATACTTAATAACGTGCTAATATCCTGCGTGATGTGATAATGTGTAATACTCGCTATTTGAATGAATTGATATCTTCCCCAATACTTTCTTTAAAAAATAACTGCCTTTCCTTGTATTGTATTAACCTGACATTTTTAACATCCAAAATATTTCTTTATTTCCTTAAGTTATGTTTATAAAGATTTGAATATTTAATATTTCAAACTTGTGGCTGTATTATTTTTAATGCATTCATAGTTTATGAAGTTTTTCATCTTTTCCTTTTGAAAAACATACAGCAATATAATTTTAAACATTTTAGTTTTTACTTTAAAAATATGATTTTTTTCAAAACTTATTTAAACTTTAAATCATGTCAAATATGCCTCTCTAGGTGAAGTACAAACTGAAATTCATAAAGACAATGATCCTGCATTCTAATTAAAGTTATTAGTTAATTAGTTTTACAGAACTTTTATTTGTAAGCCATCTAGATAGGCATTGAAATTCACAACTGCAAAAAACAAACAAATAAGAAAATCTGTTTAGGATTGGCTCAATTTAAGGTAGAATTTGAGACACTCTTCCAAGCATGACGTTCCTGCTCTAAGCTCTATACCAAAACTACCCTAGTTTAAGGCTTTATTTTTCACAGCCTAAGTATGATTCCTTGTCCATGTTCCTCTCCTATTGGAGTGAACTTCATGTCAAGGAGAAAATAAACTGATGCCCTAGTTGAAGATCAGATGAAGTGTGGGGTTAAGCAGATCCAAAGGCGGTGAACTCAGGGTCAAGGGTATTCTGTCTATTATAAACTATGTCTAGAAATGTAAGAACTACTGTCTGGACCACAGAAAGGTTGCAAAATAGCTGACTGAGCTTATGAAAACATTACAGCAGAGAAGAGCAAATGTGATTACCAAGCTGAAGTCTAATAGTTAAAACCAGAATGAGGTGATTCTATGGGCTCTATGGGAAAAATCTAATTTAAAATAAAAAATGATTTAGCTTTGAGATGGTGTTTCAGTTGTTATACCTGCTCATGTGTATTTAAAAAGAAAAATTCCAGGGAAATGATTCTATATCACTGTTTGTAAATCATTATAAGTATAAACATATTTGTATAATCATTCTTTTTTAACTCAAACCATCATAGGATTATTTGGTGAATTAAATCTGATGGCACTTGAAAAATGCCCAATTTATTTCCTAACTTAGACTAAGCATATGCCATGTTAGCCATCCTTATTGTGTAAAGTATCTAAATTAGTCTTCCACGGCCTCAGAAATCTCTCCTCCCATTCACTTTTATCTCAGGAGAAGCTGGTAGACCTCCTGCAAATTTATACCATCACTTTATTCTATTCGGCCAATTTCAAGATTGAATATTCTACATCTTTCTGGATAATTGTCTTAGTTTTTCCTCATTTTTCCTGATACAGTAGGAATTTAGTGTATCATTGCCATTTTCCTCTCTTAACCGTAATTCACTGAATATATCTGCCTCTACTAGGTTTTCTTTCCTTTTTGAGTCTAAAACACAGTTTGTACAAGTTGAGTGTCCTCTATCCAAAATTCTTGAGACCAGAAGTGTTTTGGATATGCAATTTTTAAAGATTTGGAAATATTTGCATATGCATAATGAAGCGTCTTGGGGACATGACTCAAGTCTCTTCAGAAAATTTGTTTTGTATATACCTTATAGCATAGTCTTGAAGCATTTTATACAATGTCCTTAAAAATGCTGTTCATGAAACAAAGTCTGTATACAGTGAACCACCATAAAACAATTGTGTCAGTATCTTAGCCTCCCATGTGGACAACCTGTTGTTTGCCATCCCTTCTGTTTCTGAATTTAGTTGCTTCTGAGAAGGACTAATTTTCTTACGCTTATTCAAGTGTAAATTTTTAACAGTAAAAAAGCATACTATTAATAAAGTGAAAAAAATAATGTCTTCAGGGTAATTAGGAAGGTAGCATCATCAGAATACCTGTATTAGCTGTTAAACAATAGCAGTAATAATAATAGTAAAAGAAAGAGAAAGCTTTCCGTCTCCATCCGTGATGCCATGAGTTGATCAAAAAGTTACTGTATAATGTATTTTATTTTAAATTTTAGGTGAGAAGAAATATCAGAAGCAGTTCAGGGATCAGGAAGTAATGATAATATATTCAGCTTAATGACTTTTTAAAAACGTTTCCTTTATAATCTGCTGCCTTATTAACAACAGATTTTGTCTTAGAATATTCTATGATTGTGAAAGCTGATATATTTTCTTGTTCTGTAATGAATGCATGCTTTTCTAGTCCTTCCATGAACCCTTCACACATTTTCTTTATATTTTTTTCATTTGACGAGGTGTTAATGTCATCTTCATTGTCACTGTCATCACAATCACCTTGATTCACAATCATTTTGGATATTTCACCATTGGTTAATAAACAACTGGAGCCTCACTGCTGACATTAAAAACTTCTCTGATAATCACTTCTTTTAGCTATCTGCATACTATGAAGGTATGTTTTATGCATAAGCAAGGAGGTCAGCTACCATTTTTTTTCACTTAACGTATGAAATCCTTCAAGGTCAACACCCTGTTTATCCTTGTCACTGAACATAGTCACAGGCCAGAGGCTGTGCCAGGCATGCTCACCTATGTTTCCATTCACTGTGTTCTGAGCATTGGCAACAACATTTATGTCATCTTTATGCTAACCTTCCACAACCACACCTCTGTTCACTGCTGCTAGTACTATTAGTACTATTCAGTGATTAAGGGATATACTGAATGCATGGTTGAAGTAATAAAATAATATTTGGGGGGAAAGTATGTAGCATAAATATTGTTTCTGATGAAAATCTTAGCTGGAGCATAAGCAGAATTGATATCAAAGAATAACAAAATCTTGTAGTAATCATTTACCCCAGCTTCCCTGCAGTGAGTATTAGCCATTGGTATATATCCAGAAGACCAAAAATTACTTTACAACAAAAATATTTGCACCAGAATGTTCATTGCAGCACAATTCATATAATAGCCAAGTCATGGAAGCAGCCCAATTGCCCATCAACCCATGAATGGATTAACAAATTGTGGTATATGTATACCATGGAATATTATGCAGCCTTAAAAAAAAGATGGAGACTTTACCTCTTTTATGTTTACATGGATGGAGCTGGAACATATTCTTCTTAGTAAAGGATCTCAAGAATGGGGGAAAAAGTATCCAATGCATTCAGTACTAGTATGAAACCAATATATAATCACCCATATTTTCATATGAAAGGTAAAACACAACTATATTCCAAGATGAAGGAGGGAAGACGAGAGAAAAAGGAAGAGGGAGGTTTGATAGAGGAAGGATAATCGGTGGGACCTCACTTATGGTGTATATTGCAAGGGTACATGTCAAATCTATTAAGAGTAGAATATAAATGTCTTAACATAATAATTAAGTTAGTGAGGTGAAGGCTGTGTTAACTAGTTTGATGTAAGCATGCCAAATTGTATATAAAATCAGCACATTGTATCCCATAAATGCATTTATGTACATAACTTATGATTTAATAAAATAATTAAGAGGGAAAAATTATTTATGAAACTAACCAGAAAAGATATCCCTGGTAATCCATACCTTTTTTGTTAGCATAGTAGCAAACTGCTAAGGAATTTACTTCTTGGAAACAGTGAGGATGACACAAGCTATTGGCTATCATGGCAAGTTACACTTGTGTACGCCTGCTGTTTCCCAGTGTAGATTACCCTGGACAGCTTTGATTCCTGTGGGGCTGTCTCGGCAGCTGGAATCAGTGTCTTTCCAGGGCAATAAACTCCACAACAGAGGTGTTTCTTCAGCATGATTCTTGTTGTGGCATCAGATTTTCATCATCTGTGATCTTGGCAAACAAGTGAATTAATTTCTCCATTGGCTTCACGATTACCTGATACTTTATCACTACATGTTTTTGAAAATTTAATATCATATCTTTTCTTAAATTTCTGCATCCAGCCTGTTGAGTATTGAAAGTTGTCTTCAACTTTAAGTTCCTCATGATGGATCTTTGTTTTATGATCAGCAGACCATGCAGTGGCAGGTGTCCACTGTGACACTGACAGAGTCACCTTTTCAATGCATCATTGAGATCTTCATTTTTAGCTTTATACAGTGTATTTCTACTCTTCATAAACTTCTGTTTGTAACTTTCAGCATAAAACTTCAAAAGTTTATCCTTCTGTATCTTCATACAAAATATGGTGGTTATTCCAACACCAGGCTCTTCTGTAAGGCAATTCACACACTGCTGTCCAGTTTCTCCAGTGGCTTAACTTTCTGTGCTACAGATAAGCATACTTGCTTCATCATTATTTTAAAAATACTGGAAGCCCCCAACTTTAGCATTATACAATTCATCCATATGACAAAAACGCTAGTACATTCTTGATATTTTGAAACAAAAAAGAAAATCTTATATCTTCTCAACCCATCTGGCTATTTCCAGTTTACCGATAATCCTTATATTGCTTGGTGTGCAGAGAAGAAAATATATCATGGTTGTGGTTTATTTAGAAAAGGTATAGAAAGACTATCACTTCCTTTATGGATGTTTTTGCCCAGTTTTATAGCCAAATAATACTATCAAATCATCTTACAGTAGCCATTAAAAATTGTTTTTAACATTTTCCAAGTACAAGGTCTAACATGGGCTTCCAAGTTAGAGGGCTCCTGACAAAGAATGTCCTCTGCATTCCTATGAACTGTCATCTGTTGGAGAGGCCTACTTGGCAAGGAACTAAGACCCTGGCCATAGGTTCTTAGTCTAACAATCTACAATGAACTAGAGTCTACCAACAACTGTAGGAGTTTAAGGGTACACCTTGAAAGTGGAGCTTTACTGTGAAAACATGAGCTGAAACCTCCATTGTAGCATGTGTCAGACCATGAAGTAGGGTTGCCTGATTAGAAACAATAAACAAAGAAAAGATGCCTAGTTAAATTCAAATTTCAAATAAAGAAGCAATAAGTTTCTAGTGTAAGTACATTCATGAGATATTTGGAACAAAAAATATTGAAATAAAAGTTGTTCATTTGAGATCCAAATTTAGATGATGGCTTGCATTTTATCTGATAGCCATATCCTGAAACAAAGTTAGCTATTCCCTGATTAAACACCCTAACCAAATTATGTGTGAGATAATAATAACAAGCCACTATCTTGTGGGATAATTTGTTATACTGTAGTAAAGAGATGAATAATATGTCATCTTATTGAACTTAGCTCATTTGTTAACATCTAATTTATTTTGATCTAGAATATGTTGCATAATACTCTTACATATTATTTAAAAAATCCATTTTATGTGCTCATCTAACACAGCAAAAAATAATTTAATCAGAAATAGTTGACAGTAGACCCTCCAAATGTATCAGCAGAGAACATTGTATCTGTTGCAAGAATTAATAGTATGAGCATAGTTGTGTTACTGAGGTTGAGCTTGTCAAACATGTACCTAATTCTCTTTGGTGTTTTCTCCACATTTCTACAATTTTTTCTTAGTAAATCAAAAGAGCTCTTGCATAAATGTTGCTGATATCATTATATTTTGTGTGCTTTATTTTTGTAGTTGACCTTCGTGGTATCTGCATCAGGAATGATTTGTTCAGCTTGTTTTTAATAGGCTGCTGCCTTTAGAACGCTATTTCCTCCTTTAAAGCAGTCACAAACTAGAGCGTCACAGAAAATCAATTTAGAATTTTGCCTCATTTGAGTTTTAAGGTTATTAGTCTGTAAGATACAGATTGAAAATAAAGGTATTTAAACCTAAGACATGAAACTATAAAAATACTTGAAGTACTTTTGAATTTCATGCTAACTCTATAAACCTTACAAGTGACAATCCTACAAGATACTGTAGAGTTTTTATTTGAAAATATTTGAGTGGAACTTTGGGATCGTGTATGTCACCAAAATTGTGAAAAAAGTTCAGAGTTTTTTTTTTTTTTTTTTTTAAGGAGAATTCATGATTAGATAAGCATTCTGAGTTACAAGTAATGTCAACTATTTGAATAGGTAGTTGGGAATTTAGTAAAATGTAGCAAATGATTAGATAATGTAAAATTTGGTAGGGAAAATATACTCATATTGAATGTAATTTTGTGTTTTTCCTGTATGGACAACAATGAGAGTTAAGTAACCAAAATCTAATTTCTTAGTTGTCACATAGATTTGTTAATAAAATAGCACTTAAGTTGTTTGAAACTAATACACTATTGTTCTTTTAAGGTATATATAATTAATAATGAAAGGGTAGCACTATTGTTATTTTATGGTATGTATAATTAATAATGAAAGGGTAGTGACAGATATGGCATTTTAAATCTTTAATTGATAAATAACACTGAAATTTAATTAATTTCTTTAGTTACAAGAGCCATTAGTTGTGCCTCCTTGTAGCAAATGAACTAAATCTTTCTACATTTCAACAGTATAAAACTAAAAGATGCAGAAAATTTGAATTTTAAGTCACCTTGATATTGAAATTAAAAAGGGAGCATCTGTATGACCTAGGATTTAATCACTGTAACTTATCAGTAGGCCAAGGTATAGGAGTTATTGGACTTGATTTTTCTTTACTCATTTTGTATAAATAGTACATTAACAATAATTAAACAGAAACTAAAGTTTTACAGAACAATTTCAAGCAAGCTTTCTCCTAAGCATCCTCCTGTTTGAATTTAATATGCATCTTGAATGAATGCAACATTTCGCACAGCGCATATAAAGATAAACGTAATTGTTTATGCTGTGGAGAATTTCTTACTTCTAATTCTAGGAGTGACTTAAGAATGAAGCTCAATTTATTGGCCATTTAACAGATAAATAACTACCGAGCTTCTTTTTCTATGGCAGCATGGTTCTAGGAGGAAGCACTAATAAATAGCTGGGATAAAATTACTTATGCATGACCAAGGTTGGTATCAACCAAAAACACAAAGAAATAGACAAAAGGCATCATAGCAGGAGGAAATGAGTACAGAAAAAGTGTGGGAGGAGATGAGATTACAGGGGTGAGCAAAGCCAAAACTCAGGTATTTCCAAACAAGTACTAACATTTAGAGACGTTCTGAGATAGTGATTTTCCCTCAAATTTTTTAGCTGCGCTTAAAGCATGCCTAGAGGCACTTGTTGGAAGCTGTTGTGTAGCTAGGGGGACCTGGGCCACCTAAAGCCTTAGAGTCTGGTTTACTTTGATCTAAAGAAGCCCATTTTGTATTTTTCAAATGCCATACAGACACCAATTTCTATGGCTTCTTATTAATTTCTATGGCTTCTGTGATAAAAGATCTGCAAAGTACCAAAGAGGGCCTTTTTGACCATTTTAAGGTGTTTGAAGATTATTTTCACTGAAATTTATAGCTAAAGAAAAATTATAAATGATAGAATAAAATAATATATGCTTTCAAAAGATCCCATTTTATACGTTGAGCTTGCAGAAGAGTAAGAAAAGTGGGAGCAATGAGACCAATGAGAAGCCTTGTGCAGTTGTCTAACTGAGGTCTTTTAAAGTAGGGTCCATGGCTTAGCAGCATTGGCATCCCCTGAAAACTCACTAGTGGGAGCAACCCGACTCTGTGGTACTCCCTAGGAAGAGTCGTCAAGATCTCTGCTTGATGGAGAGTACAAATGAAATCTTTAATTTCCATGAGAGAACTTGAACTTTGATACTTACCTGAAGCCTCTTAATTCCAAATGGTTTATGTAAAGTACATGTCTACAATGACCTTAGCCTTAAATTAAAACCTAACTGGCTCCTGTGAAAAGTGACAAAGGAGTGGTCTTGGTAGTGAATGCTGCAAATTCTGAAGAAGAATAGAAAACAGTCTGCAGATTGTCAGAGAAGACATCATCATTAGGAGAACTCAAATGGGGCTTTGAAGGAAAGATAAATGTGACGCAGGCAGGAGAAGGATGTGATACCCAGTGAGAAGTGCAGTTATCAAGGGCAGGTAGTTGTGATCACTGTGTGATCAGGCAGAGCAAACAGGTTATTCTAGAAAAGATCACCATGTTTCTGGAAGGAAGTAGCATAGACAAGGTTTGATTGTTAATCTGGAGCTATAATTTCAAAAAAAGTACTAGGTTAAAAGATCTTAGGGAAGCTTTTAAAACAGTTCAGTGGTGATTTTCATAAGAAACCATTACATACATTATTGGACGGTGATAGTCATGATCAAAATAGAAACACGAAAGAGTGTTTTAGAGACCTCTAGAATAACCTGTGTTAGAATTGCAGTGGAATGAAAAATAGAAGACAGATGAGAGTTGGCTACAGCTAAGTAGAAAGAACATTGCATTAAAGAACAGTAAATAACTTGTGAGAAGGACAATGCCTTGCTTTTTTTTTTTTTTTTTTGTATGTTTTACTAAGTCTTTAGTAAATACATACATTAGAGATATTTATAATTAGTCAATTAATAGAATTAAAGATCTAGAATTATCAACTGGTATTTGTACAGGTGTAATACTAAAGGTTCTGAACTTCGTTGACAGACTATATTTCTAGGGTCCTTTCTAATTCTAAAATGTCATGACTTAGTTAAAAGAGAAAAGTATAATAGAATCTCCATAGTTGACCACTTCCCTACATTGACCAACTTCTTTAAATTGACCTAATTTTCTCTTCAAAATTTGTTTAATTTTCATTTTTTAAATTTAATTTTTAATTAAAATCATAAATATATACATTTATGGGGTATAATGTGATGATTTGATATACAATGTGGAATGCTTAAATCAAACTGATGAACATATCCATCACCTCACTCTTCCCCCTTGCTAGACTATATTTGTGTTTTATCATTTGTATGAGTGTGTAAGTGATTATATACTGGTTTCATAATAGTATTGAATATATTGGATACTTACCCCCCCACCCCCCCAATTCTTAAGATGCTTTACTAAGAGGATGTGTTTCAAATCCATCCTGG
Source organism: Loris lydekkerianus (assembly GCA_963574355.1). Lineage (NCBI taxonomy): Eukaryota > Metazoa > Chordata > Mammalia > Primates > Lorisidae > Loris > Loris lydekkerianus. The sequence continues at coordinate 842 of CAUYPK010072507.1, read as the reverse complement.
TAAACATAAAAGATGTAAAGTCTCCACCTTTCTATGGCTGAATAGTGTTCCATAGAATACATATATTACAATTTGTTAATCCATTAAAGGGTTGATGGGCATTTGGGTTGCTTCCATGACTTGGCAATTCATATAACTAAGAGTAGATTTTAAATGCTGATCTAATTTTCATAGACTGAATGTGTGCCTCATGTGTATATCAGTATAGAGGACTAGTTCCTCATGTTGACCATCTCTGTATGTTGACCAGGTTTTTACAGTCCCTCGGGTGATCAACTTTTAGAGGTTCTATATTTCCTCTTCCAGAGGTAAGAAAGGATATTTGAATATGCAGATAATTATCTTTGTTTCATAATGGAACTATAACCCTATGGAAGCATTAGATTTGGGAAGACATTTCTATAAGAGGACAGATCTCTCTTCATGCAACCAGCTTTGGTTTATAAAGTTTGTTAAGCCAAAAATCAACCAATAGCATCTCATTTACGTTTCATTAAGAAAGTCACCACTTGGCAGTGTGTTTATCTAGGATGACAACGTATTTCTATTCTTCACAGATATTGCCCTAGCCTACTGGGTTTTCTCAAAATTTTGTTTTGTTTTCCAAAAACTTTTTTCTGATGAAATGGCTTCTCAGAATTTTAAGGTCTAAATAAAACAATGAAACAGAAAGACAAATTAACAAGGAAAGACTAAAAAGTTTTACAAACAAAAGATAATGTCAAAAGCCATCAATGAGTTTGATCCTGTAATTCCTCTACTAGATATATACCCCAAAGACCAAAAATCACTTTATAACAACGATATTTGCACCAGATTGTTCATTGAAGCTCAATTCATAA
>CAUYPK010072506.1:0-17137 GCA_963574355.1 Loris lydekkerianus | reverse complement strand
TTAGTTTCATAGTAGGGTTGAGTACATTGGATACTTTTTCTTCCATTCTTGAGATACTTAACTAAGAAGAATATGTTCCAGCTCCATCCATGTAAACATGAAAGAGGTAAAGTCTCCATCTTTCTTTAACGCTGCATAATATTCCATGGTGTACATATACCACCATTTATTAATCCATTCGTGGATCGATGGGCACTTGGGCTTTTTCCATGACTTAGCAATTATGAATTGGGCTACAATAAACATTCTGGTAGATCTATTTTAAAATCTCTAAGATGTTGTCCAAACAGCTTTCCAAAAGGAATGTATTAATTTGCATTCCCACCAGCAGTGTAGAAGTGTTCCCTTTTCTCCACATCCATGCCAACATCTCTGGTCTTGGGATTTTGTGATATGGGCTAATCTTACTGGACAGTGTTAGATGATATCTCAAGGTAGTTTTGATTTGCATTTCTCTGATGATTAAAGATGATGAGCATTTTTTCATATGTCTGTAGGTCACGCACCTGTCTTCTTCAGTTTGAGACATTTCTAAGAGACAATAACTCCTTGGCTTCTCTTCTTACATGAATTTCGAATGAAGGGAGGAGGAAGGAACATGGAGTTCCTACTTCCTTCTCGTCCTCCCCTCCTCCCTCCCAAGCAAGTGAACTTCAGGAATCTCCAGCTGGCCTAAGCAGAAAAACCCAAGCCAAGTCCCAATCAGACGACCCCTTTTTTCTGCTTCAGTTGGCACAAGAACAGAAATGTCCTCCATCTAAGCTTAAGCCCCAGAACATTTTTGTTCTTTCTAGTCCAAAGTCTACCCTCGAGCTCTGGTATTGTTGCCTGGAAAGCCAGTAATCGGAAGCCTTTCAGGGCAATCATTCCACCCTAAAACAAGATGAATAGTATCTAGAGGGGAAATAGACAACTGGTTTTCTCACCTTAACAAATATTTTAACATTGCTTGAAACTATAAAAATTCCTCTTTAAAATCCTTATTGATTATGATAAATTTGGATATAGACATACATAGGCACACACATACATGTAAGACTTATTCTTTGTAATTTTATTTTTCCAAAGATACATGAATGATGATGCCTGCTAGCATTCCCCTAACTTCTCTTTCTAGACAAAGAACTTAATTGCAGGACTCAGAATCCGTGAGTCAGAGGACAGACAGACAGAGCTGGCTCCCTCTCACAGAGTTTGCCCGTATCCCTGCCACTCAGCAGACCACCACACTGATCAACAACATCTCAGGAAGCTTCCACTTACTCTATTCAACATAATTTCCAAGTTGGGAAATGAGAATCTCCATGAAGGCTGACACATTTCTTCATAAGTGGGTTTCAAGGCTTTGCTCTTTGCTGCTGGGTTCCTTGGGGGAAATTTATCTCCTGGGATTAGGGCAAGAATTAATGATTCATGCGCTCTAACAGTGATAGTACTAGGTGGGAAAGATCACACCTTCCTGAATGAACATGAGAAAATTCAGAGTTGTAATTATTTAGCATTTTTAATGCCAAGTCTCATCTACGTCACACACATCCCTGAATCTAGCACTGCAGAGCTACTGTTAACTCCTTGTGAGCTAATTGGGAAACAAAAACAAAACAAAATGAAGCCAGGCTCTGGGTACTGTTGGAGGGTCTGGGATTCTCGCCTTCTTGTGCTCTGGAGAGGAGTTTCTCTTAAAGTATCAAGAAAGACTTAGCCCTGCAGCTCCCATACCACAGAGTAGCCCCCAAGAATTTATTTAACTTATCCTGTTGTGTATGTTTGTTTTTGTTTCCTCTCAGAAGTTGGGTCACATCATTTCTGGGTTAAATGTGGGAGAAGAAAGAAAGGAAGACTTTTCTTATTAAAAATGTTGAATTCAGGGGAGGAGTTCCATCTTCTCTCTTTGCCTTCTCCTCTAGTACAGCTCAGAGAACAGGCCTGTCACTGAAGTCCCAGTAGAATGCCACTCCTCAATGAAACTCCTTCCCACACTCACCACCCAGCCTCCTAGGGCCTGTCAGAATGGAAGTTACAAAGCAGGTGCTTCTTCCTGCCACCTGGCCTTGGGGTAACTCAGAATGGGTGTGGGAAGCACACCGAGGGCCTCCAAACTATCAGGATCCCAATTCCTAGAAACTGGGACTATGTTGCTGTGATGCTATGAAATATATATTCAGTTTCTATCCTGTTTCTTGGTATACAACTCCTACAATCCCTGGAGTCTCTGGAGAGGTAAGAGTTTCTTTTGCTTTCTAGCGGGATGACTGGTGGCTTGGGGGCCCCTCCAAAGCCTCAGGAGACTAAGGCATGATTGGAGGTTTGGAACTCTCAGCCTCAACTCCAGTCTCTCAGGGAGGAGAGAAGAGCTGAAGTCTGGACTGATCACCATTGACCAATGTCGTAATCTATCATCCCTCCCTACCCTCCCCCCTGCAAACAGAATCTGGGAGCTTCCAGAGGTCACGAAAAGTCCAGGGCCCTTTTCTCATACCCAGATGCATGCATCTCTGCACCTGGCTCTTCATCTGTATGTTTTGTAATAACCTTATAAGCATAAGTAAAATACAGAGGGTGCCAAAAAATAAATGCACATTTCAAGACGAACATCTATCTTGGAGGCATTCAAGTACGTGGCCAAGATGGCAGTGGGGAAATTTGAGTCAGGTGAAGGTCTGAAGGAAACCTGAACTCTTATCATTGGAAACTTGGATGGGCAGGGTCTGGTGTGCACAGGGGCAGATTCAGTCCAGTCATATGGGAGGAGGTTGGAATATATTGTTTGTTTGCAGAAGACAGAACAGGGCCCAAGGAATAGAAGTGATAGAAAAAACCATCCAGGTGAACAGAAGGGTAGATTTTCTAGCGTTTTGACCAGCGCACAAATGAAATAGGCTTTCACATGTAGGCATGAGCTCCCTATGGGTAGTGACGTTCAAGCAGAGGTGAGGTGGTCCTGACAGCGGGTGCTAGAGAAGAAATCCACAAGTGGATAAAGACAGGATGAAATGACTGCTGCAGTCCAGGGCAAAAGGGAGATTCTCTAACGGTGCGCCCTGACTGCCTTGAAAAGCCCATGCACACTGGTCTTCAGAATGTGATCCTGTGGATTTTAAGTCATATCATCTCGTTTGGGAGGAGTGACAGGGAGAGAAACCAAGTTTATTTATATGAAGCAGACAACGCCATTTAGGGAGAATCTGAACAGGCTTTCTCTCGTCCAATAAATTGGTCCCTGGGGACACTTACTTAGCCTTGGGAATGTGGTTCACATGCATATTCCCAGCTTTAATTGTTAATCGAAGAAACCCCAAATATTCCAGCAGTTTTTAATGTTATTTGTAGCATCATTTTCTCTGTGGCTTCCTCTCTTTCCAGCCTTTAAAACGATTCCTGGCACCACATAAAAAAACACATGAGCATTCTAAAAAGGACTCCCCAGCACTTTCAGGTTACCTGGGATGAACATTTTCTAGCAACTTACGTGCTGCTGACAGGCCAGAGCTTCTTTTCTGACTCTGGATAATCCCTGCATCAAATGACTTGCCAATCAGGCACCGGGACACATGCAGATGGAGGAAGGGTTTAGCATGAGGACGCTGAATCTAACACTTTTCTAGTTGCTGTGTTGGGGTGTGTGTGTGTACTAACATTTCAAATTCATTCAACTAGTATTTCATGGAGGGAGGGGGTTACCACATGGCAGGAGCTGTGCTACAGGGAAGGAACTGACATGGAACCAGACGCAGCCTCTGCCCTTTAGGAATTCACACTTCAGCTAGGGAGCTAGACATGTAAACAGGTGGCTCTAGTGTCAGCCCAGTGGCTGCAATTAAAGGGGTTTTCTCTCAGTGGCCTAAGAAACCAGAAGTAGATGCTCTGAACTCTGCCTGGGGAACTGGAGGCCAAAGGCAGCTGGAGAGACAAGAGGTTTTTAGATTAGACCTTGCTAAGAAGATGGGGTGCAAGGATGATGTTGGACGGAGGTCTTCGGTCATGTGGGTGAGAAAGCACTAAGTTGAAAGGCCAGGGGAGGAGCAGCGAGGGCTAGCAGTCCAGGGTCCTTTCCCTGCTTCCATCCAACAAGTTAAGTTGAACTTTTCAAGCTTCTGTTTCTAGTGTGAAGTGGGGAAAATGAAGTCCCATGCACTGACCTTTCAGGGCTATTTTGAAGACAAAAATGAGATAATCAAGGGAGAGAATTTGGGGGCGTAAAGACTAAACATGGTAAGTTTAGGCTGGAGATCATAAACCCTGCAGCTGTACAGCAGGCAGAGCACTGTGTCCATCTATCTGTCTGCAGGAGTAACAGTGAATGCCTACGGGGGGGGAGGGGGGGCACACATTCCCTGGTTCCATTTTAGCCTCTATCACTCTCTTATCTCATTCTATATGGCAGGCTGCTTCAAACATCCATGGGTCTGCCACACCCTGAGACAACTTAATTTTACAAATTCAGTTGTGGGTTTGCACAAAGGACTATGTGAATCAGGGATATTTTTGAGGATGAATCTCTCCCTTAGATGGTGGGAGTGTGATACACTGATCTGAGCAGGGACATTGATAATGGTGATCAAGAACAGGTCTTGGAAGTCAGAGTTAGTTTTCATACAGCCCATTTAAATGAAAATACCTATCATTCCTATCCAATCAAGGATGCGCTGATGGTTTGAAAACTTCAAGGGGTGGGGAGAAGTAATAACAGTGAAGGTTTCTACTTGAAAAAATAAAAGCAAAGGAGCGTCTGCAGAAATGCTTTAACTTAAATCATGCCCAAATGAAAAATGAATTATCACTTAACTTGGGAAAAAGACCAACAAGCCTGAAAGTTGACTGCTGGATGGATCTCTCTGGAGTCCTGCCTACTATCTGGTCCAAAACATAGTTCATCTTACAGAAAGCGCAGTGGGGAGATAGTTGAGAAAAAGATTGACACGTAATAATTCAGCAGGATGGGAGGGGAGAAAGAAGAGGAGATAGGATGCTAGCGAAGTCATGAGGCTAGAAGACAGAAAGAGAAAGAAATAATGAAATAGTTAAGGTAGAAGAATCTATGAAGGGTTTTTTTGGCCACCACCAAACCCCTAAAATGAAATTGATATACTGGAAAACCACAAGCTCAAAGCTGAGCTGAGATAAAGAAAATTCAATCCAGAATGGCAGAAGAGAATCAGGACACGTGGAGGCAAGGAGGGCTTATCCACATGAGTTTGTCTCAAGTCTATTGTTAAACGGAAAACGTCTGCCAAGTAATTTGCTGCATTTCAGTTGAAAATGCCAGCTTCAAGCAGGTGCACGGCTTCGTTTTTTTCTCCCCCAGCTCAAAAGCCATTTACAAATGCATCCTGGTGATTCAGACCAAAAAATTACCAAACCCAATAACAGAACGAGGCTGTGTAGGAATCTGAACTTTGTTTACACAATTAGGAGACACTCATGTGCACGTCCCATAAATGACAAGGTTCCTGAAGCAAATTAACAAGAACAATTTTCCCATCTCAGGAGCTGTCAAGATGGGCCCTGTTGGCCAATTCATCTTACTCTAGCACATCTCTGGTGCTTGTCAATCAATATGTGAAACATTTGGTGCTGATTGCCATTTTTCTCTCCACTCCTTTTGCCTCCTGCACCAGGCAATTTACTGCAAGTCAATCAAGGTCGAAACCGACCTTGTTTAAATAAAACACTGTCGAGCTCTTTTCACACCAACAATTTCAAAGACAGAATGAGCTGTATCTTTTTCATTTACATTTATACTACCTTTTTTCCCCACTGGTTCTCCTAAAATGCCATCCTTGAATATATAAGTCATAACAAAAGCCACTTAGAGCCTAAGAAAACAAAGCTTAGCCAGGGACGAGAGAATGTACACTTTTCAATATATACAGGGTGTCCATAAAGTTCGTGTGCAATTTAAGATAGATTTGTTGTATCTATTTTAAGTTGCACGTGAACTTTGTGGACACCTCCTATTTTCAATACAGAAGAGCCCCTTGTCCAACAGATGACAGTCTTACTAATGACAGTCTTACTGATGACAGAGTCCTTCTGGTTGTTCTGCTGACCACTGTTCAGCCCTGATTTGAGGCAGAAGCGCACAGAATGAACGATATACCGGAAATCATCAGAACTTGGTAAAACAAAGTAAGCAATATCAAGTGTTTGCCCTGACCTGAAGATCAGGTCCTATGGTGGAAAGAGGCTTAGAATATTTTGGTGACAGTCCCTATTGTTATAATGAGTCAAGTAAAAACCTTTATTGTCATTATTATTATTATACTCATGGGGAAAAGGGGAGAGGAAGCAGCTAAGCCTATTGAAGTTCATGAAAACAATCTGCTCAAAGGTTCTGTTTTCAAGCTTTTTTTCCCCTATAAGCCGTCTATAATCTCTATTTTCCTGAATAAATGAGCCTCTTGTTGTTTAGTAAAATATTACGTTACACCTCTGTCCCCACAAATACTAGGGATACACAGTGAAACGAGCCCCAGCTAAATGTGACTCTCAAAAAAATATACAGACTTTGGGCAAAGATAGGCTTTTCTGAAAATAGTAAAGGCAATTTAATTGCCAAGGTAGTGCTATGCACTTCTAATTATGATTAATTAGAAATGGATGCTTTTTAAGTGCCTGCTACATGTATATAAGACCCAGCTTTCCCCCCAAACCCCATTTCAACCTAAAACAAATACAAATGAATCATCCTCAAGTCCTTTGGAGCAAGAATGATGTATATCCCTTTATGCTGAATGTAATTTCCTTGGGCTGCCCCATATTTGGGGTTAGCCCAGGGTCCTATTTTGCTCCATCCTCTGCAGAAGTCACTACTGATGTGCACACTCTTCCAGCAGACACTTACTGTCTACTCTACACCAGGGATCTAGGACCCAGTGGTGGGCAGGATCAAAGGAGTCTGTTTCCTAGAAGGCAGAGTTGGGCCAGGGCATTAGGCACTAATGAAATCATCTCAAAAACTAAAGTGGGCTACACAGGAGGCATTCAACTGTGGCCTAGTTAGGATAGATATTTAGGACTGAGCTGAATTCTGACTAACAGAGGAGTTAACTGCCCAAGCCTAGTGTTGGTCAAAGGGTGATTTGTGGTCTCATCCAGTCAGCGCCTGATGAGATAAATACGGAAGTGGAAAGCAAATAGTCAGAAACTTTTAGAGAAACTGGTGTGCCATAGCACACTCATGTGCCGTGAGAAAATCCGAAGTGTTCCACAAAAATTTTTAAAGACTATTAATTAAATTATTTTTGAAAGGAGTTTGAAGCACAGTTAAGTATATTCCTTTTTATAAACTCTTTTCTTAGATCAACATAACTATGATTTCAAGTGTGTTGTGAGATTAAAAAAAAAAAGATTGAAAAAACACCATTTTAGAGCAACTTGACATTGCCAAAAGGAAGCCCTTGTAGCCCTTGCTCTTTGAACGGTGTAGAAACCAGGTTGGGTGATGTCATCTTCCCATAGGATAACAGGCAGTACAAATTACACACGGACCATATATAACCAATAATCTCTGACAAATTGGGGGATAAAAGCATTCCTCATCACAGGCAATTTGAAAAGTTCTGCTCTCAGGATGCAAACAATAAAATAATGTTATCCCATTATCTATACCCATTAATGCAAAGCTTAGCTTCATTTTGGCTACTGTAGATGGCAACGGCCCTAGCTTCTCAGAGGTTTGAGCAGCAACGTGTCTGGGCAGGGAGACTTGGGACCATAATCATGAGATGTTCTAGGACAATAGGGTGTGTCCAGCCAAAAAGAATTTACATTTCTTTTGCCTATACGGTGTGTGCAGTACAAGTTGGCTGCTGCTGAGGCTGCTGCAGTGCTGCGTTCATGTTCCACTTGTGCTCTGGGGCTAGTCACTAACATGGACATGTCCAGTCTGGTGTGGAAAAGTCAATGGGCTGCATGTTTGTGATGTGTGTGTGTAGGTATATGTCGTATAAAATGTTTAAAAAATCTCATGGTCAAGAAAGACAAAGAAAACGCAAAGGAACTGTCTCAGATTTAGGAAGACTAAATTCAAGGCAAGATAACGAAGTGTAAAGCGCGATCCCTGAAGTGGTCTGGAAAAGAAGAGGTGTGAACGTTGGTAGTGGGCTAATTGATGAAACCTCGCTATGGACTAAGATTGGACAACATGTTACATCAGTGTGACATTTTTGGTTTGGGCAATTTTACTGAGGTTATGTAAGAGAATGTCCTTGTTCTTAGGAAAGACACGCTAACACATTCAGGAGTTAAAGGGCATGATGTGGTGGGCGTCTTACTCTTAATTGGTCCAGAAAAAAATAATACGCCCATGTGAGGAGGGCGGGGAGAGAGTGCACAACTAATGACAATGGCGCAAATGAATATAAATGATCAGTCAGGGTGAAGGGTGTAGGGGTGTTCTTTCCACTATGTCTGTACAAAAATGAGGATGACAATTTTTAAATAAAAATGAACTGTTCTTCAGGCTCGGCACCTACTGCTCAGTCAGTAGGGTGCTGGCCACATACACCAGGGCTGGCGGGTTCGAACCCAGCCCGGGCCTGCCAAACAACAATGGCAACTACAACAAAAAAATAGCCGGGCGTTGTGGTGGACGCCTGTAGTCCAGCTACTCGACAGGCTGAGGCAAGAGAATCTCTTAAGCCCAAGAGTTTGAGGTTGCTGTGAGCTGTGAGGCAACGGCACTCTGTCCAGGGCAACATAGTGAGACTGTCTAAAAAAAAAAAAATGAACTGTTCTTCAAATGAGTGGGCAGCCTGACCAGGTGGTACATGGTGGCTCCAAAAAACTGGGTATTTTGTGCAGAGAAAAGTGATGTCACGAGGTCTCTCTTGGCACTCAGAGTCACTGGCACAATTACCCCTCAAATGGAGGGTTGGGAGCGCTCCACAGTTCCCCAGGCTGCTGTGATTTTCAATCCAGTTTGACATGCTCTTATAGACCAAATATTCTTTTTCTGACATTAATTCATTTGTGATCTTTACTGCCCTGCTGAGTATCTTATCTCGAGGTGGTCCTTAATGGTGCATGGTATATTTTATTGATGTTTTCCTTATTCTGGTGTTTTTCTTTCTCATGATTATATCCGTTGCTGCTCTGTGTCTCTTTCAAAATGCTATTCTCTTGTGAGACTAGGCACTGCTTGGAGGCTTAATGAGGCTTCTATATTGTTTGCTGATTTATCAGGTTCTCAGTTAAGAGGAAGTTTAGGGATGGGGGAGGAAGGAGAGACAAGGGAAGGTGCTCCAGGATGAACTCGGTTAATGTATTTTATATCAAGTTCATTTTTAAGCTGGTAGAATTTGCCACAGAGCGACATTCAGTTATAAAAGAATCCGTATGGGAGAAATACACGCGTCTTTCTTTAATTTCTCCCATCATTTCTCTCTCATAATATTGTTTTAAATTACAATGATCAGATCCATGTGTCACATTACACAGTAGAATTTCTAAGTCATTTGTTAGCTTGGCATTGAAGCCAGGGTCCAAACTCTGTTTTTTTTTGGCTCTTAATTCTCTGTCGACATTAAACTTTTCTTTCTTTGCAATTAATTCTCAGATTCAAACGCTTACATTTAGTACTCTTTATGGCCAAAACATTTGCTGTATTAGCTTTAAACAAGGAAACCTTATGAATTAGGCATGTAATTCAATTTCTTACCTAACCTTGAATAATCTTTCTGTCATTAAAAAAAAAAACAAACAAACCCAAACAGGTATTCCTCCCTAAGAGAAACTGCAAACATTGCATTTGCTCATTGCTAATAAGGAGTATATTTTCAATATCAGTGGAAATGAGGTCATTATATTGGAAAGTGTGACATTACATTCACCTTATATTTTGGTCTCAATTCTTTAAGAACACACACACCCCCCTCAGTCATCCTTCATTTCTAAAATAAAAGCCAGTCTAAACAATCCATATATCAGGTTCACCTAACCTCTTCACTTTTCTTTCCTAAAAGCCGTGATGCTTTGGTTTTCAATGCTAACAAATGTTATATGACAGGTTCACCGATTTACTGTTCTGCATCCTTTTTAATTATGGATGTATAAAGGAAAATTTCACTGAGGAAGACAATAAATCAACAGTGAAATTATTTGTTAGTTGAATGAGCTGAATAAACAGTTGGCTTTGGGGCAAAGATTCATCTGGCATCTTTCAAATCATCCCATATTTTTCCTTTCTATTTTCACAGAAAACAGGACTGGGCCTGTAGGAATCAATTTGGTATGAACCTGTCACCGAGAGGCAGAGGAAACAGGTGAACACCAGACCCACAAAAAAAAAATAATAATTTATGTCAAGCTTTAATAAAAATAATGTCAACACTTATAAAGACTTATGGAGTGTGTTTGCTGGATCGACATCATTTTGTTTAAGCCTAACAACAACCCTATTTCCCTGTACCCATTTAACTCCAAAAGCAAGATAGCAGCAAACCCCCAAACTGGAACCAGTTTCTGACTCCAGCTCTGAGCTGTCAGCCCTGAAGTGTCTGTAAATTTCCTCAAAGGAAACCACACGTCCTCAATGACGTCCTCATGAATTATTTAAGCTTTAAAAAGAAAGAGCCCAAGTTAACGTTTGAAACCCTGATCCAGAATTTTGCTTTAAACTTACATAATCCTCTTTGTCCCTGTTTAGGTGATGAATAAAGCAGATTTTCCAGGGCCTTCTCTCAGAAAACCAAGTTTGAGCTAAGTATACAAAGAATCGGCTAAAATGAAAATCAAAGAAAAATATGCTATCATTGGAGTTTCCTGGGGGTGGGAGGCTGCATGAAGGAAATAAAAGTAATGAGATTATTAGTTTCAGTTGGAAACTATGGACTGTCTCAACAACCATAACTAACTGATGCTATTTTTACAATGAACATCTCCCTGAGAAGCTGGGGAATCTTCCCTGTAGGAATTAGTTTAATCGTCCTTCCTTGATGTCCCTGTTGAACTCATGCAAACACTTATGAAGAAATGCGACCACTTTGGATACATTTGTGCAAATAGTGCTGATGAATTTCAAGCTGGGAAAACACCTCGCTTTGGGCTTGGCCAACGCTGGCAAGTGAGTCCCCTAAATATCTCAGCTGGAACATTTATTTAAAGATACTTAAATAGACCCCAGAGTTCTCAACTTTGAGACATGAGACTTGAGACATGTAATCTGATACTCTATTGGAATGGCCAATCATTCATGTGTCTCCTGTCGTACCTCTAAGGTTTAGAGTTTTCATAGATATATTGATTAGACATTGCTACAAGCTTGTGTGGAGAGAGCTGCTTATGATTTAGCATTTCAGGCTAGTAGCGCAAGTCAGTATTTCTTCTGGGCATTTCCTATTTGCCTCCATAGAAAAGCAGGTTCCCAAGGGGATTCACTGGGATTTTTCGAGGGGAACCAACACAGGGATCAAGGGTCACCTGCCAGGAAACAGAAGACAGCCACGGAGGCCCCGGGACAGTTTTGTATGGTTTCGTAAGTTGCACTGAGACATGAGCTATCCCTCCCACCTACTGCAAGTACCGAGGGGGAGAAGGTGGCAGAGAACAAACCAACCAACAAATAAACCCCCAGCCTTCCTTCTGTAGCAGAACTAGTTGTGTGGTGGGAAGTCCTTTGTTCTTTGGCACTGAACACCTGGTGGCTGGAGCATCTCCAGAAATTTAAAAAAGCAGAGGCTTTTAAAATCTTGCAGTGTCAATAAGGAAGAGAGGTACACACTGACAGAAAAATGTATGGGGTAGAGGTGACCATGCCATATGTATGTGTCATTAAGCACACAATTAGAAACATGTTTGTCTTTACTGATTAAATAAATGCAATTTTTTTTTTTTTCCAGTTTTTGGCTGGGGCCAGGTTTGAACCCACCACGTCTGATATATGAGGCCGGCGCCCTGCTCCTTGAGCCACAGGTGCCACCCAATAAATGCAACTTTTAAAAATAAATGGATGCTACTTATTATGCATAGCATCTAGACCAACATTTGAATAAATGTTAATATCTAATGCTGGGAAAAGTACGTGAAATCTCATTGTGATGTACTAATAGGAGATTAGGCATTGAAACTTTTTTGAAGGGCGATTTAATAGTATGTTCTGAACCGCTCATTTTCTAGGACATTTTCTTGATATAATTATCAGAGATATCTATAAAATATGCAAGGGGGCTCACGCTACTCCCCCCACCCCCTTTTTGAGACAGTTTTACTATGTCGCGCTTGGTAGACTGCCGTGGCATCACAGCTCACAGCAACCTCAAACTCGTGGCCTTAAGAGATTCTCTTGCCTCAGCCTCCCAAGTAACTGGGACTACAAGTGCCCACCACAACACCTGACTATTTTGTTGTAGTAGTTGTGATTGTTGTTTTTAGCAGGCCTGGGCTGGGTTTGAATCTGTCAGCCATGTGTATGTGGCTGGCTCCCTAGGCACTGAGCTACAGGTACTGAGCCTCACTTTTTTGTAATGGTAAAAAAACCCCCAAGAAACTTAACATCCAACATGAACAGACTGCTTAAATGACCAATGATGAATCCAACCCTTTGAATAACATGTAGTTCTTAAAAATAAAATTTAAGAAGAATAATGAACGATTTGAGAAAATATATTACAAAACACTACATACAAATATATACAGTAGAACTTCTGTAAGTTAACCACCCAAGGGACTGCCACAAACTGCTCAACAGAGAGAGGTGGCCAATATGAGGAGCTTTCGTCTTCCATAGAGCACATGTGGTGCATATCTGGTTTATGAACATTAGGGGTACTTATCAGCACGAGGCTTAGTTTCTCGTGTTGATCACTTCCACATGTCCTACCACACACACTAGCAGTGGGGTCATGGGGATTTCTGTTCTTTGCACTTTTCTTTGTGCTTTTCTGATTTTATCCAACTCAGAAAAATGATCATAAAGTGCTTTTGTAGTATATGTACATATATAAAACACACACGTATATATACATAAAGATACATACTGTATGTGCCATTTCTGGTAACCCCACTCCCTTTCTGAGGTCACCGACTTTATTACACCACGAATCCTACAGCAGCTGGACACCTGCCATCTGGATGTTCACATTTACCACAATGCAAGAGGTAAGTCACTTGTTAACACTACTAAAAGTGTGACATTCATCATTCATTTTTATTTATTTATTTTTTAGGTGAGGTAGCTTCCAGGCAAAATGAATAACTCAATGATGCAGGAGTCCAAACATAAAATTATCCCATGGCCTGGTGGGTCCCTAACAGGAGGTCACGTTTATCATAGGATCATCTCAACGTGACCATCCACAAGGTCCTCATAGTGGTCTAAGTGGTCTTAGAGGTTTCCACTGCGAGTTCCCTGAAGGTGGGGCCTGTTCAGAAACCCTTCGGTGAATGGGACTGTTTGTTAACTCCAATAGACAATTATGAAGGGCAATTAAAAATTTAAATTATGTTAATAGGCCAGAGAAAAATGACTGTTTGCAGAAATCAGTGGCAATTACCAGACATAATGGTTCTCAATTAGGCTGGAGGGGATTTTCAGTCATTCATAATTCACTATCTTAAATGTATCATAAAAAAGTAATTGTCACTTGTTAATAAAACTTAAAAACAACGTAGCTATCTTGTATAGAAAATAACTCTTTCTCCCTTCTCCCCCACTGTTTTTAAAAAATGTATATTCTTAATTTAAAAATATAGTGCAAGCTGGTTCAAAATACAACCAACCAATGTGGATGTGTATAAAATAAAATAAAAGTGCAGCCCTTGCTGTCCCTCTACCTGTCCTTCTCAAGGATAACCAGTGTTTTATCAATTCAGAGAGTATTCTTCCTCCCAACCACCTCTTTGCTTTTATTAAAAAGGGGGAGGGGAGTTGGGGAGACTGTCCAAGAAATATGTTGTATTGATATTTTTAGTCAATTAAAGGTGAAAACATAAAAACATTATCTTGCTGCTTCTGCTGTGTTTATCTTTCCAAGGTTTTTGATTTTTTTTAAATTTTTATATTCATACGCAGTCCCCATTACCCCTAGGAATACAGGCAGCATCCTTGCACATCCTTACAAGTCTGTTCTCTGGCAATGTGGTTGCTGCACACTTTGCACTGTGTATGTGATATGACTCAAGGATTCTGTACAGTTGGTTCTCAGCTTTTATTTCTGGTGTCCCAGAGAGAACAACAACAACAACAAAAACAACAAATAAAAACCAAACCAAACCAAGAGAAGCAAAAGAGAGAAGGAGAGGGGGCAGGGGGCAGGGGCCGAGTAGAGAGCAACTCTTAAATGAGTACAGGGTTACACGAATAGGTTTACCTCTCACTGAATACACACTGGATAGGGCCTTTTTCATCTTCTGTCATGGATCACACCAAAAGACTGACAGCCACCTTCTCAGTTAGAAAACCCCCTTGCCACCTTGCCCAGTCAAAAACCTTTAGTGCAAGTTCACGTCCCAAATTGCAGCTCTGCATCCAACAGAAAGACTGAAGCCAGGATGAAAGAGTTCTGCCTGTCCCCATGCAATGACAGTCTCACTCTCGTGAGTCACGGTTCGGCTGTATTTTCAGAAACTTCTCTAAGAGGAGGCTCTAGGCTACTCTGAGCCAGGCACTTTGTAAGCATTTTCACCATTACCCTTTGGTATGGACATTTTTACATCCTCTCTCCCCATTACAGTTGAGGGTCACATGCTTAGGGTGACACTAAGTGGCAGTGTTGGGATTTGGACCCAGATATTTCTTCACCCAAAGTCTCTAATACCGTTCCCTCCAATACACTGCCTCTTGGTTGACATTATACAGACACAGCTGTGAGACATCAGTTTATGACAGTTGAACTTTCGACTGCCCTAGTCTTCTTTCTTTCATGAAAGTGATGTTATTCACGAAGAGGTATTTAATTAAGCCCATGAAATCAGCTGCCAATACACAAGTGATCCCAGCTTTGAACATTGTTCAGAAGTACTTGTAGCCGTGAAGACTGCCTGAGCTTGCTTTGAAATAGTCCTTATGAAGGAAGGAAACGCACCGACAGTCTACCCCTCATTGGACTTATGTCTTAACAGGTCTCAGTGGGCACAGAAAAAACCCCCACAAGGAACATTTAGGGCATACATTCTGCAGTAAGATCTACACATGGCTGGCTTCCTCCAGACCTTCACGTCTCAGTTCAAAGTTTCCTTCTTCAGAGATGTTACCCCTTCTAGCCTCTCTAAGGCACAGGATGCACAGCATGGCTTACTCTCTGCCACATCCCTCTGCTTTATATTTTTCAAATGTTAGTCACCCTCTGATATTTTTAATTGCTGTCTCTGTGTTTCTGTCACCTGCAAGAGTGTCAGCTCCACCACAGCAAGGTCCTTGTCTGACATGATTCCTTCTGTATCCTCACATCTAACCCTGGGGCACAGGTCCAGAAGTACTTGTTGAATGAATAGATGCTATAAAATCAAGCACCTGCTTTCATTAACAGTTCAGGTTTGAACTTCTAGACAGGGGCCTTTTATTTGTAAGAGTCTATAGGAAATAAGAACAATTGGGTCATATGTAGATTATCAGCTGGAGTTGGTGGCTATCATGAGAAAGAATAACTGAGAAAAATGCCAAAGATTTGGAGAGGAGGGGGAAACAAGGAACCTTCTTCACTCTGACTCAGTTGAGGCCAGCGCCAGCGCAGCACCTCAAAGGAAGTGTCAGCATTTCTCTGCTTGGGAACAGACTGGCTGGCCCACAGGCAGGATGCATTTTCCATGGATTTCAGCTCTCTCATCCGGAGTGGGGTGCTTTCTCTTGAATAGAGATGTTTCACACTGCCAACTCTGGGAAGTTGGTCAGGCAAGGACTCTAAAGTGGGTTAGGTCAACCAATGAGCATCAGGAGACGAGCTCTGTGGGTCCCATGTGACTTTCTTCAATAGAATGTGTTACAAGATAGGTTCTGAAAGCAAACTCTTCACTCTTTTGGATTGATCCATATTAACCCATTTTTTTCCTCCCCTGGAAGATCAAGGACATTTTCACCATTAAATCACGTACCTCTAGCTGAGTCTTAAGTGCCTTTGACCATTTGATTCTATCAGTTATCTCAATTTCTTTTTCCTTGTCCAAATGATTCGTACTTGACTCATAAAGTAAAAGATATTAATTCTATTAATGTTTTTAAAACTTTTAATGATGTTCGTGGACCAATTTTAAGGTAAAATGTTTTAACTATAAATTAAACAATATTCAATAAAAATTTAAATAATTAAAAAATGCTTAAATAAAAAGGAAAAAATACCCTATTTACTATAGCCCTCCCTCTTACTTCATTTACCCTGCCTTTTGCTAGAAAACCCTGTTTCTAGATATACCCATTCTTTATGATTTGGTGGGTGTCCAGGGATGTGCTGATAAAGGCTTAGCAACTGTTTCTGCAGAAAATAGACTTCTGTGGAGTAAATACTCTCACAATTGACAATTTTAAGTTAAGAATATGAAGAAATTGGGGGCCAGGTGCAGTGGCTCATGCCTGTAATCCCAGCACTCTGGGAGGCTGAGGCAGGTGGACTGCCTGTGCTCACAAGTTCAAAACCAGCCTGAGCCAGAGCAAGACCCTGCCTCTACAAATAGCCAGGCATTGTGCCTATAGTGCCAGCTACTTAGGGGCTGAAGCAAGAGAATTGCTTGAGCCCAAGAGTTTGAGGTTGCTATGAGCTGTAACACCATGGCACTCTACCGAGGGTGACAGGTGAGACTCTATCTCAGAAAGAATATATAAAGAAATTGGGAAGGCATATTGTATATTAAGCTTTTACAAGCCAATGCAAACTGGCTGTAGTACACCACTGTGTATATCTTTCTAAATAATCTGTATTTCTATTCTTAGGTTGTAATAGGGGAAAGGGGGAAAGGGAGAGGAGGGAGGGGGGAGGTGGGTGGAGGGAGGGGTACTGGTGGAATTACACCTGCGGGGCATCTAACAAGGGTATATGCGAAACTTAGTAAATGTGGAATGTAAATGTCTTGGCACGGTAACTGGGAAAATGCCAGGAAGGCTATGTTAACTATTATGATGAAAATGTGTCAAATGGTCTGTGAAGCTAGTGTATGATGCCCCATGATCATATCAATGTACGCAGCTATGATTTAATAAAAAAAAAAA
>CAUYPK010072505.1:0-19593 GCA_963574355.1 Loris lydekkerianus | reverse complement strand
TTAAGCCATTCACATTAATGGAAAATATTGATAAGTCTTGTAGGGTTTTGGGTATTGAGGTTTTCAAAGGTCCAGTGGATATTTTTAATCTTTTCGCCAGTGTGGAAGTTGGAGTTTGATCAAAAGTTTCTGAATGAGTTTACCATTAATTTTCTGAATAATTATTTTGTTTTACATTTCAGTGCTGTCTGATTTAATTTTGGAGATTTGTTTTCTTCTACTGGGTTTAGGCTTAGATTGTTCTTTTTCCAATTCCATAAGAGGTATTGTGAGTTGTTAATGTGCTCTCTTTCTGTTTTGAATGTAGGTATCTAAAGCAATAAATTTTCCTCTCAAAACTGGAACATATTCTTCTTATTAAAGTATCTCAAGAATAGAAGAAAAAGTACCCAATGTACTCAGCCCTACTATGAAACTAATTTAGGGCTTTCACATGAAATCTATAACCCAGTTACAACCTAAGAATAGGGGAAAGGGGGAAAGGGAGAGAAGGGAAGAGGGAGGTGGGTGGAGGGAGGGGTACTGGTGGCATTACACCTGCAGGGCATCTTACAAGGGTATATGCAAAAGTTAGTAAATGTGGAATGTAA
This sequence comes from Loris lydekkerianus, assembly GCA_963574355.1. Taxonomy (NCBI): domain Eukaryota; kingdom Metazoa; phylum Chordata; class Mammalia; order Primates; family Lorisidae; genus Loris; species Loris lydekkerianus. The sequence goes on along the minus strand of CAUYPK010072505.1, from coordinate 19,003 downwards.
ATGTCTTGGCATGGTTACTTGGAAAATGCCAGGAAGGCTATGTTAGCTATTGTGATGAAAATGTGTCAAATGGTCTGTGAAGCTAGTGTATGAAGCCTTATGATCATATCAATGTACGCAGCTATGATTTAATAAAGAAAAAAAAAAACTGCAAAAGCAGTACCCCACAGGTTGTGGTAGGTTGTGTCTTCATTGCTGTTATGCTCAAGGAAGTTAACAATTTCCTCTTTTATTTATTCCTGCACTCAACTGTCATTCAACAGAAGGTTGTTTAATTTCCATGCCTTTGTGTGAAATTGAACGTTTTTGTTGGAGTTGAGTTCCACCTTTAGTGCCTTGTGGTCTGAGAAGACACAAGGTAAATTTTCAATTCTTTTGATTCTGTTGAGGTTTGTTTTGTGGCCTAGGATATGATCAATTTTGGAGAATGTTTAATGGAGCAATGAGAAGAATGTATAGTTTTTATCTTTGGGATGGAGTGTTCTATATGTGTCTATCAAGCACAGTTGTTCTAGGGTCTCTTTTAAGTCCCTTATATCTGTGTTTAATTTCTGTATAGAGGGTCTATGCAGCTCTGTAAAAGGAGTGTTAAAGTCCTCTGTTATTATGGTATTATAGGATATCATATTGCTCAGACTGAGTAGGGTCTGTTTCAAGAATCTGGGAGCATTTAAATTGGGTGCATAAATATTTAGAATTGAAATGTCTTCTTGTTGCATTTTTTCCCTTGACCAATATAAAGTGACCATCTTTGTCTTTTTTTACTTTAGTTGCTTTAAATATATATGTATCTGAAAATAAGATGCTACTCCTCTTTCCTTCTGAATTTCATTTGCCTGAAAAATTGTCCTCCAACCCTTAATGCAGAGTTTTAATTTGACTTTTGAAACTATGAGTGTTTCCTGTAGACAGCAAATGGATGGCTTGTGTTTTTTAATCAGCCAATCTATGCCTCTTCAGTGGGAAATTCAAGCCATTAACATTTATTGAGATAATTGATAATGTGGTAGTGTTCTGTTCATCTTATTTTGATAGAGACGATTGCTTAGTTGTATCTTTTGCATCATTATGGAAATTAGGTTCTGTCCTTTAATTTCTGAGTTCTTACTTTGCTGGTGATCCATTGTTATGGTCAGTTTGTAGAACAGGTTGAAGTATTTCCTGTAGAGCTGGACTTGTTGTGGCAAATTTCCTCAATGTTTGTATATCAGTAAATGATTTAATTTCTCCATCAATTTTAAAGTTTAGCTTAGCAGGATATAGAATTTGAAGTTGGAAATTGTTCTGTTGAAGTATATTAAAGGTAGATGACCATTATCTTCTTGCTTGGAAATTTTAATTAGTGAAGTCTGAAGTCACTCTGATGGATTTACCCCTATACATCAACTGGCACTCCTGGGAGCTTGAAGAATTTTTTCTTTTGTCTTGACTTTGCATTGATTTATCACAATGTGTCTTCGAGAAGATCAGTTAGAGTTGAGGCAACCTGAGGACCAATATTCCACTTAAAGGAGTTTGTCAGAATTTTTGGTGATATTTGGAAAGTTTTCATTTATAATATTCTCTAGGGTGGCTTCCATTCCCTTGGGGCATTCTTCTTCTCCTTCTGGTATACCTATAACTCACGTTTGGATGCTTCATAAAGTCTCATAATTCTGTTAGTGACCGTTCTGCTTTTCCTCTCTCCATTCCTGCTTCTTTAACTATCCTATCTGAGTCATCTCAAGAGCTTTGTGCTCTACCTCTGAGATTCTTTCTTCTGCATGGTCTAATGTGTTCTTGATACTATATATGGCATCTTTAAGTTTCCCAATTGACTGCTTCAGTTCCTTAAGCTCTGTTATATCCTTTCTATTTTCTTCTTCTTCTTCTTTTTTTTTTTATAAAAGCCAGAGTTTCACTCCATCATCCTCTTTAGATTGCTGTGGCATCACAGCTCACAGCAACCTCCAGCTTTTGGGCTTAGATGATTCTCTTGCCTCAGCCTCCCAGTAGCTGGGACTACAGGTACCTGCCACAATGTCAGGCTAATTTTTGTTACAGTTTGTTTGGGGCCACATTTGAACCTGCCACCCTCAGATATGGGATGGGCACCCTATTCAACTGAGCCACAGGTGCTGTCCTCATTTCTATATTCTTCATTTTGTTTGTCTCTTTTTTTGAGTCTGTTTTTGGATTTCCTTTTGGTTATTTTCCACTTTATCAGCAATTTCCTTCATTGTTTCCATCATTTTCTTCATTGTTTTCATCATCTGTATTCTAAATTCCATTTCTATCATTTATAGGTGGAATCCTCTGTGGTAGCTATCTCATGGTCCCTTGTGGGGCGGTTGTCCTGGACTGGTTTTTCATGATGCTAGGATATTTCTGATTTTTCTTCCTCATGAAGGAATAATCTTTTATCTATTTCCTTTCCCTAAATTTCCTTTAATTTCCTCTTGCTTTTTAATTTACCATGCCTCTGGACTAGGGTTTCAATGAGTCCTTTTGGTACAGGACTAGAAGCAGGAGAAGATTGAAGACCAAAAAGAGAAATAAGAAAGAAAAAAAAAAGTAACAAAAAAAAAAAAAGAGAGAGAGAGAAAGGAGAGGGAATGGGTAGGAATATTGACAAAAGGAAGACAGGCACAGAAAGAGGGAGACAGGAGCAATATAGGTGTACAGTAGGGTACTTTGACTGAACCTTAAAAACCCCAAACCTCTGGAAGTCCTGGGTTGGGTGCTTTCCTTGAGATCAGCAGCTCTTTGATAGCCTGTTCAGACATAGTACCCCACATCCATCAATAGATAGGAAAGAAAAAAATGCTATAAATCAACCCAAACAAGCAAATAGAAGTTTTTATGAGATAAAATTTGGGGGGGGGGATAGGGATAGAAACACTAGCCAAAATGAAGTTCTAATTGTTAAAATAGGCAACAATGGAAAATTATATTTAAACTAAAAAAATGAAGAAGGAAAAGAACAAAAATCAAAAGAAAAGAAAAATCTATAGGGAAAATGTTGAAATTAAAAAAGCAAAACAAAACAAAGAAAAAACAAAACAAAAGAAAGCAGTATATATATCTTGCTGAATATTGTCTGGGCAACAGGTGATCTGGCATATGAGATGTTAGTCACAATGCTGATCTATCTGTACAAGACGGAGACTGAAGGCCTCTGCTGATTTCTCAAAGGCTGCAGGGTGGAGAACCTAAATCTCTCTTCAGCCCACTTAAAAAGCAGTTTAAACTGCTAATCTTGGCCAAGCAGAAGCTTTCCCAGGAAAGCACTTGTCACTGGGATCACTCCTGAAGTGGCTATCCATTTACCCACTGTGTCAAAATCTGTCTCACTCTATGCCCCTAGGGCCAAGGCTGTAAGGTATCTCAGTCCCCACTTTTAGGCTGACCAGTCACTAGATTACTCCCTCCAACCTGATCATTGGTCTGTGATCCTGAGGGAAGAGGTTGCTGGGGAAGTTCTCCCACAGTGGCTCCCCATGCCCCACAGCCAAACACTATTAGCTCTGTCTGGCTCAGTGCCTCAGTCTGGGGCCCTACACAACACTTAAAATCCTCTTCACTCTTGCACAAGTTCTCCCAAGATAGTTCAACTGAGTGCCAAGTCCAAAAACACCCAAACAGCTCACAGGTAATGCTTTTCTAGTTTGCAATCTTATTGATGCTGTACTTATAGCTGCTGGAAGGATTAGACTGAACAAACACATGCAAACACTTGCCAGTTCTCCACTGCTTTTATCTCTTCTGTGGTCCAGAAATCTCTTGCTGAATTCCTGTGTCCCAAAAGGGATGTTTCTTGGCAGAGCCCACCATCCAGAGATGCCTGGAGTCTTCTCTCCCCAGACTCACTGTGCACAGTTGCAAGGAAGATGTTACTCAGCCACCATCTTGCTCCTATGCCCTAATTTTGGAATTTTTTTTCCTCTGATGGGTTTAGGATTAGATTTTTCTTCTTTTTCCTTTTCCATAAAATGGTTTGTGAGTTGATGTGCTCTTTCTTTGGATGTAGACATCTAAAGCAATGAATTTTCCTCTCAGGACCACTTTTGCAATATCCCACAGGCTTTGGTAGCTTGTGTCTGCATTGCTATGCTCAAGGAACTTAATGATTTTCTCTTTCATTTGTTCCTGCACCTAACTGTCATTCAACAGAAGGTTGTTTAATTTTCATGCCTTTGTATGGGGTTGAACGTTTTTGTTGGAGTTGAGTTCCACCTTTAGTACCTTGTAGTCTGAGAAGATACAAGGTAAAATTCAATTATTATTATTATTTTTTTTTTCCAGTTTTTGGCTGGGGCTGGATTTGGACTTGCCACCTCTGGCATATGGGGCCGGCATCCTACCCTTTTGAACCACAGGCACTGCCCAATTCTTTGATTCTGTTGAGGTTTGTTTTGTGTCCTAGCATATGGTCTGTTTTGGAGAATGTTCCATGGGCTGATGAAAAGACTGTATATTCTTCAGCTTTGGGGTGCAGTGTTCTATATATGTCTATCAAGCAGTTTTTCTAGGGTCACAATAAAGTCTCTTGTATCTTTGTTTAGTTTCTATTTAGAGCATCTGATCAATGCAGAGGAGTATTAAAGTTTCCTGTTATTATCATGTTATGGGATATCATATTGCTCAGACTAATTAAGATCTATTTCAAGAATCTGAGAGCATTTAAGTCAGGTGCATAAATATTTAGAATTGAAATGGCTTCTTGTATTATTCCATTGACCAATATTAAGTATCCATATTTGCCTTTTTTTGACTAGTTGCTTTATATCCACTTGTATCTAAGTTTGCATCCCCTATTTTTTTTTTCTTTTTTTGACATCCAATTGCTTGGAAAATTGTCTTCCCTCACTCAACCCTGAGTTGTAATTTTTCCTGCATGGCTATGTGTTTCTCCTGCAGACAGCAAACAGATGGCTTTTGTTTTTGTTATCCAATACACCAGCCTATGTCTCCTCAGTGGGGAATTCAAGCCATTAACATTTATTGAGATAATTTATAAGTGTGGTGGGGTTATATTCATCCTGTTTTGTGAAAGTCCATTGTTTAGTTTTAGTGTTTGCATCATTATGGAAGCTAAGTTTGCCCTTTAGTTTCTGGGTGTTTAGTTTGCTGGTGATCCATTTTGATGATCAGAGTGTAGAATAGGTCTAAGTATTTCCTGGAGAGCTGCTCTTGTTGTGGAAAATTTCATTGATGCTACCATATCAGTGAAAGATTTGATTTCCCCATGAAACTGAAAGCTTAGCTTTTTAGGATATAGAATTCTGTGCTGAAAATTGTTTTGTTTAAGTAGGTTAAAGATAGACAACCATTGTCTTCTGGCTTGAAAAGTTTCATTAGAAAAATCTGTCATCTTGATGTATTTATCCCTGTAGGTCAATTGATACTCCTGGCAGCTTTCAGAATCTTCTCTTTTGTCTTGACCTTGTACAGGTTCATAACAATGTATCTTGGAGAAGCTCTATTGGAGACGAGATGACCTGGGGTTCAATATTCCTCTGACAAGAGTGTGTCAGAATCTTTGGTGATATTTGAAAATTTTTCATTTTTGATATACTCTATTAGGGCTTCCATGGCTCCAGGGAATTCTTCTTCCCCTTTTGGGATACCCAAGTCCCGTAAGTCTGTCAGTATATGTTCAGTTTTCTATTTTTTTTTTTTTCCTTTTCTGTTTAACTGCCTAAGTTAGCTCAAGAGCTTTATCCTCTACCTCTGAGATTCTTCTGAATAGTCTTTTGTGATATTTATACTTTCTGCTGCATCTTAAGCTCCCTGGTTGACTGCTTCAATTTCATCAGCTCCTGACTATATTCTTCAAATAGTTAATCTCTTATTTGATTCTTTTTTTTGGATTTCCTTTTTTTTTTTTTTCCCACATTCTCAAAAATGTTCTTCATTTTTTTTCATCATCTGTATTTCAAATTTCCCTCTGTCATTTCTAACATTTCTTTATATGTATAATCTCCTGCAGTAGGAGGAGGGTTGGCCTAGTGTGGTTTTTCATGTTGCCAGGATTTTTCTGCTGTTTCTTCCTCATGAGTGTTTTCTTTTTGTCTGTTTCCTTCTACTACTTTTTCTTTCACTAACTCTTTCTCTTTAAGTTACCATGCCTCTGATGTAAGGACTTGAAGTGTCCTTTTGGAAAAGGACTAAAAGGATGAGAAGAGTCAAGAGCAAGAAGGGACAAAAGATAAAAAGAAAGAGAGAGAAAACAAGAAGATAAAGAAAAGGGTTGAGTAAAAGGGAAGATTGACAAAAAGAAGAGAGGCACAAAAAGATGGGTAGGAGTGATAGTGATATACACTAGGGTACATTGATCCTTACTTGAAATTCCAATCTCTGGAAGGGCTGGGTTTACAGGGTCCCCTGGCATCTGCATCTTTTTGCTAGCCTGAGTAGACACGGGACCCCACTTCTGCCAGATAGAGAAAAAAAAAAAAAAAAATAATATAAATCAAACCAAACCAACCAAACAAAAAAAATCTTAGGAGATAAAATTGGGGAAAGAATATCAGGGTCAGACAAAGTACCAAAAATGAAGTTCTTATTATTAAGTGAGCAATGAAAAATATATATTTACATGAACAACATGAAGAAAAAAGAAAAAGACAATTCTTGGGGGAATAACATGAAAAAGAAAAAATAATCAAAAGATAGAAGATAGAATTCTGTTTTACAGCCATTTAGTCATGGGTTTTTTTTTTTTTTGTTTCTTTGTTTGTTTGTTTTGTTATTGTTGTTGGAAGCATTTTATTGTTTGTTCAATCCCAGTGCTTGATATTGGTCAATTCAAGAGATCTATTTCTTCCTGGTTAAATCTAGGGAGATGGTTTAATTCTAGATATTGGTTCTTCTCCTCCACATTATCAATTTTCTGGGCATAGAGTTTTGGGTAATAGTCAGACATAATCTCTCATATCTCTGTGGTATCAGTTGTTATTTCCCCCTTTTTCTTTCTGACTGAGGTTACTAAGGGTTTTACTTTTATATTTCTGTTTTGTCTGGCTAATGTTTATCAATTTTATTTATCTTTTCAAGGACCCAACATTTTGATTCATTAATTTTCTGAATGATTTTTTTGTTTTAATTTATTTATGATTTAATTATGATTATTTCTTCTGCTAGGTTTGAGATTGGATTGCTCTTCCTTTTACTTTACTGTAAAATGATTCATTATTCCCTTTATGATGTATTTCCTTTCTGTTTTTCAGATGTAGGAGTCTAATGCAATAAATTTCCCTCTGAGGACTGCTTTTTTTAGTGTCCTGAAGGTTTTGGTATCTTGTGTCTTCATTGTCATTATGCTCAAGAAAGTTAATGATTTCCTTTTTTGTCTCATCCTTGACTCAACTGTCAGTTAGCACAAGGTTGTTTAGTTTCCATGGCTTTGTGTGAGGATGAAAGTTTTGTTGGAGTTGAGTTCAACCTTTTTTGCCTTTTGGTAGGAGAAGATACAAGGTACAATTTCAATTATTTTCATTTTATTCAGATTTCATCTTTGTCCTATAATATGATCTATTTTGGAGAATGTTCTATGATCTGTTTTGGATAATGTTCTATGAACCAATTGTGTGTTTGGTATATGTCTACTAAGCACAGTTGTTTTAGGGTCAAGTTTAAGTCCCTTGTATTGTTGCTTAGTTTCTGTTTAGAGGAGTTTTACAGCTCTATAAGATGAATGTTAGGAATCCAGGAGCACTTAAGTTGCATGCATAAATATTCAGAATTCAAGTGTCTTCAAAAATATCTATCATTTTCTTTTTTGATTTTACTCACTTTAAATCCACTTTTATTTGAAAATGTGATTGTGACCCCTCCTTTCTTCTGATTTCCATTTGCCTGAAATATTGTTTTCAATTCTTTCACTCTGAGTCTTACTTTGTCATTTAAGGATAGATGTGTTACCTGGAGGCAGCATGCAGATGGCTTATGTTTTTTTTTTTTGTTTGTTTGTTTTTTTTTATAATCTGCCAGCCTATGCTTCTTCAGTGGTGAATTCAAGCCCTTCACATTTATTGAGCAAATTGATACATGTGGTAGAGTTCGAATCATCTTATTTTGTGAAAGTCCATTGCTTAGTTATATGTTTTGTGACATTGTACAAATTAGAGTTTGTCCTTTAGTTTCTAGGTGTTTAGTTTTTTAGGTGTCCATTGCGATAGTGTATAGTATAGGTATACGTATTTTCTGTGAAGCTGGTCATGTTGTGGTAAACTTCCTCAATGTTTGCATATCAGTGACAGATTTGATTTCCCTATCATTTTTAAAGCTTAGCAGTACATAGAAAATTGTTTTTTTGAAGTAGGTTAAAAGTAGATGATTATTATCTTCTGGCTTTAAAAGTTTCATTTGAGAAGTCTGCAGTCACCCTGATGAATTTGCCCCTGTAGGTCAGTTGGAACTTACTCCTTGCTACTTGAAGAATGTTCTCTTTCATCTCAACTTTGGACAGGTTCATCATAATGTGTCTTGAAGAAGCTTGGGGCATTCTTCTTCCCCTCCTGGGATATGCTTTTATTTGCATGTTTGAATGCCTCATAAAAATCCCATATTTCTCTCAGTGAGCATTCTGCTTTCTCTTGCTATCTCTCTCACTTTTTCCCCCCATCTTTTTAACTGTCTGTGTTATCTCAAAAGCTTTATCTTCTACCTCTGGAGGTTGTTTCTTCTGCATGGTCTAATATGTTTTTCTTTTTTTTTTTATTCTTTCTTTCTTTTTTTTTTATTTTAAATCATGTGTATATTAATGCACCCATGGGGTACAATGTGCTGATTTGATATACAATGTGGAATGCTTACATCTGATTGATTAACATAACCATCTCCTCGCTTATGTATTTATTCTGGCAAGGTGTTTATACTCTATTCTTAATAGTTTTGAAATGTATCATTGGATTATGCACATTAGGTGAGATCCCCCCAAATACCCTCCCACCTCTTGGCCTCCCCCCTTCCCTCACCTCACCTTCCTCTTCCCTTTTTCCCTTCTTTCTGGACTATATTTATGTTTTACCATTCCTATGAATGTGTAGGTGATTATATATGAATTTCATAGTATTATTGAATACCTTGGATACTTCCGCCCCCCCATTCTTGAAATACTTTACCAAGAACCTTCCCAGTCCCCACCAACAGCTTCCTGAAAGTCTCTGCTCTTCTTTACTTCTATAAAGGGTAGTATCTTGAAAATGTAATCATATATGAGTATGTATTTGTTTGCTTACCCTTTTTAACTTTTAGTCAATGTCAGATATCATGAATTATGTTAAGGATTGAGTATAGCATGCAACTACAACACTTGGATCATATTGATCCAGAGACAGCATCCATAGTTAGTTTCTAACTTATGAATAGACATTAAAGTGAACACAGCACATATACATTATCTGCTGCTTTTGTTATAATTAATATTGGGTATGTTCTAGCGAATTCATCCTCATTGTACAAAACAAACAAACAAACAAACAAACAACAACAACAAAAAAAACAAAAAAACTTTTTTAATCAGCCTTTCAAAAGACAGAGTAGATTACACAGCTCAAGGATTGGAATTTACTTATAATAGATAACTTCAAAATTATTAGTCCATTCCAGAAGAAGAACAAGTTTATCCACTTGAAATTGTTCAACAATAATCTAAACATTAAAAACCTCAAGGTTATGATCCCACAGATCAGAGCCTACTTTTTAAATGAACTCTCACTCTCAGAAACTAGAAGCAAGATAGTTTGTGACACATGTGCTTCCCAAAAACTAGAATAGATTTTTACTGAATAGTAGTATATCTTATGGCATATGTTTTTTAAAGGTCCAAAGGTAATTAAAAAGGAAAGAAAAAAAGTATCTTCTTTAAAAGCTTTTTAAAAATATGATTTTACTCATATCTTTATGAGTAAAACTAGTTTAGAAACTAATTTTTAGGCTGCTTATGTTGTTTATTTATTTTCTTCACATGAAATGTTTGTTTTTTAATGGAAATTTGTATTTTTATTACTAATGAGATTAAGCCAGACTCTTATTGATTCATGTAGAACCAGAAAGTATGATTTTGAGGGTGAATAAATTTGCAAATTAAAGTGTTTCCCTTTCAATTATGTAGGAGTTATATATTTTAGGAGATTCTTTTTCCTGTAATTCCTTTACCCTGAGAACAGCTTCTGGATTCCTATTTCCATTGCTTATATTTGCATGCTTACAGTTATTGAAATTTTACTCTTCCTTGTACCAGAATTCATTATCCAGGACTACCAATGAAATTCAGACTTTTTCCTTCAGTAAATGTATCAGTTCATTTTTTAATTAACTGATAAATAACAATATTTTGTATGGAAAATTATCTAGTTTGTTGTTAAAAATGAATACATTGAAAAATTGTCAGAAATTTTATTGATAAAATTTATTTTATCGATAAAATAAATGGATAAAATTTATTTTATCAATAAAATAAAGCAGAAATGAAGAGAGATGTTACTGTGAAAGAAAGTAGTCTGCAAGTATTCCAGTTCTTCTACTCCAGTCTTAAAATTTCAGTTGTTATTGGGAATTTTTGAAAAATCAGTCTCCCTATCATATGTAACTGTGGTTGATTACTGCTTAATCTTTAGTGTTTGATTGTACTTTACCAACATGTTTATATCAAAATTGTTTAACTCATGAAATTTGATGAAAATACTAGCTGTATCTTTCTTCTGAAGACAGTCTTTAGAATTTAGAACTATTCTATGCTCTTAAAATTGAATTTTTTCTTCTTCTTCAAGAAAGACACATTCTAGGGAGGGGCTATGACATTTTCTAGATTCTAGAATCCAACCAGCACAAAGGTACATTGTTAGTAAACTTGTAAACAACATTCAGTGTGGTTTTAAGCTGCTAAATCTGTTAAAGTCATTTGTACCAGAGTATAACTTCATGAAAACTAATGCAATCAATCTATTGTTACTTGTTAGTTAATATTAAATAAGTTATTTATGCCATGAAATTATTAAAAAATTGTAATTATAGACAATTAAATTTTAAAAATTGTTGAAATCTACAAGTCATGGGTAATACCATACATAAATCTGTCAGTTGGTCATGTTTTTGTTTCAGAATATTGCAGGGGTGCACATATTTTGGTTATGTAATTTGATTTTTTACTTTTTATGCCAATATTTTAAGTGTGCCCTTTACCCAGAATGTGTGCTTTGTACCAGTTAGGTATGAATTTATCCAACTCCTCTTTAATTTATTAAAGCATCCATACTATTTTCTAATTATGTAGGTTATTATATTTTTGTTATGTTAAAAAATGCTACATATGTTATCAGGAAGCAGAAGGGTGAGTCTAAGATTTTAGAGGGTGTGACTTGTAAAATGAAGGTAAATTGTATTTAATTTTATTGTTCTAGTAGTTATTTTTAATAATGATATAATTTTACTAAAGTTTTATTATTTTTGTTGAACTAGGTCATTTTTACATCCACATTTCCTTGTGTATTTATACAACAAATCAGGTATATTGTATCCAGATTCTTCATTTAAAAAGGTAAGTTTGGTTTCTGCCAAATTTTACAGTTTTATGTAGTTAAGATGTGACTGTTGGAGAGTAAAGAATGCCTTATGGCCCACATAATTATTGACCAAAGATATCACAAACCCAAATATAATGTGGCAATTACTATGAAAGCATATTGAATAGAAAAACTACTTTTAAAATCTGAACTCAGATATAAATGATCCAAAGAAGACATTTGAACGATTTCTGCAAGTATGGGTAAAAATGTGAGGAGGGATAAAAAGTTACTGAAGAAGCTATTAAGAAGTTTTAATTGATATATACTAGGATTTAAGCAGTAAAGGAAATAAATAAAATTACTTCATGGAAAACCTCAGAGAACTGATGAGATTGATGATGTGGAAGTGGATTATGTACAGAATCTGAATAGAGTCAAAGGCAAATTTCCAATCAGAATTAGAAATGTATTTTCAAAAGGAAGGCAATTAGGAGTCACAAAAATTTTAAATTATGTGAGAAAATTAAGATATTGTGACTTAATTTTATTCTCTGATTGGAAATAATATCTGGTGAGAATAATGTGTATTCCATTTTATAATATCTGGACAATAGTGTAGAGAGATAGCAGAACTCTATGAGTTTGCAGTGTAGAGCTGCTGAAGCAGCTATGACTTATGTAACACAGTAGCAGAGATGAAAGGGGTTGTCTCTTTCATATCTATTTTCTCTATGTTTGTCTTTCTGTGCTTGACTATAAATTAGGGTACACATGTGCTGGGTAAGACTTCACTGAAGATTTTTGAGTAAAATGGAGACATTTAAGGTCAATCAGTGTTTAGAAATGTCGAATTTTCAGCCAATGCATAGGCAATTGCCCCTGGTATTCAGGTAAGACCAGATAGGCAAATCCTTGGAAGAAAGGTCAAGTTCTGGAGAAAGGGCTGCTCTTAAATCTCTCCTCTTTTGTTCCAAAGCCTTGAAAGGATTAAGGAGATTGCTCTATACTTTTCACTGCTGGTGGGAATGCAAATTAATACATTCCTTTTGGAAAGATATATGGAGAATACTCAGAGTTCTAAAAATATATCTGCCATTCAATCCTGTAATTCCTCTACTGGGCATATACCCAGAAGACCAAAAATCACATCATAACAAAGATATTTGCACCAGAATGTTTATTACAACCCTATTCATAATTGCTAAATCATGGAAAAAATCCAAGTACCCATCGATCCATGAATGGATTAATAAATTGTGGTATATGTACACTATGGAATATTATGCAGCCTTAAAGAAAGACGGAGACTTTACCTCTTTCATGTTTACATGGATGGAGCTGGAACATATTCTTCTTAGTAAAGTATCTCAAGAATGGAAGAAAAAGTACCCAATGTACTCACCCCTACTATGAAACTAATTTATGGCTTTCACATGAAAGCTATAACCCAGTTACAGCCTAAGAATAGGGGAAAGAAGGAAAGGGAGGGGAGGGAGGGGGGAGTTGGATAGAGGGAGGGGGATTGGTGGGATTACACCTGTGGTGCATCTTACAAGGGTATATGTGAAACTTAAAGTGGAATGTAAATGTCTTAGCACAATAACTAAGAAAGTGCCAGGAAGGCTATGTTAACCAGTGTGATGAAAATGTGTCAAACGTTCTATGAAGCTAGTGTATGATTCCCCATGATCATATCAATGTACACAGCTATGATTTAATAAAAAAAAGAAAAGAAAAAAAGAAAAAAATTGGAAGAGGATGCAAATAATGCAGATAAGGATAGATATTAAGGATGTAGACAAAAGTAAAAACATGGCAGAAATTAATAGTAAAAATTTAGTTCTTTAAAAGAATTAATAAAATACACAACCCTTCATAACTCTTATCCAGAACAAAAGGAGAAAATTCTATGAATATTAGAAATGGAAGACAATATTATTAGTCATACCATAAATACAACGATATTTTAGAATCTTATGAAAGATTTATGTCAAATAATTTTATAAATTAGATGAAATATACTATTTCTCTGGGAAGATGATTTATCAAAATCAGAGAAGCAAAAGTAAACAATTTCAGTCACTTGATGCCTATTTAAAAATTGAATTCCTAAACAGCTACTTTCCCATGAATGAATACAGGGGTCCTCAAACTGTGGCCCGCGGGCCACATGAGGCAGTGTGATTGTATTTGTTCCCGTTTTTTATTTTTTATTTTTTTTAACTTCAAAATAAGATGTGCAGTCTGCATAGAAATTTGTTCATAGTTTTTTTTTTTTTTTTTTAAACTATGGGATCTAGCCCTCCAATGGTCTGAGGGACAGTGAACTGGCCCCCTATTTAAAAAGTTTGAGGACACCAATGATGGGAGTGCCTCACCTGTTAAGAAACATCTTGAATATTGTGGTCTTTGGCTGTTAAATACTACTTTTTTATGATCATTCATGTACAATTTTTTATGTGAATATAAATTTTTATTTTTCTTAAATGCATGCCCAGGGACATGATTATGAAGTCATATGGGAAATGTATGCTATTTTTCTGGCCAGGGCTGGGTTTGAACCTGCCACCTCCGGCATATGGGGCCAGTACCCTACTCCTTTGAGCAACAGGCGCCACCCTATATGCTTATTTTTTAAATAAAATATCAAATCATTTTTCAGAGGGTAGCATTTTGTATTTCCATCACCAGTGTATGAGAGGTACAGAGTTTCCACACTCTAGCCACCACCACTTGGTATTATCACTATATAAAAGCAATATCTTAGTCTATCTCATGTGGTTTTAATTTTTTGCTTCCTAGTTGCCAATAAGACTTTTTTTTTTTTTTTTTTTTTTTGTGCTTATGTGTCACCTGTGGTGATATGTCTCTTAATGGATTGTGCTCCTTTTCTAATTGGATTGTTTCTACTATTACTTTTGATTTTTCTGTATTGTCAACATGTCCTTTGAAAAACGTTTTATGCTTTTTATATTGTCTCTCAATAATCAGAAATTTTCAATTTTGATAAGAGCTAATTTATCAGTTTTTTCTTTTTGTGAATGGTTGTTTTGGTGTCAAATCTAAGAACTCCACGTAGACTAGTTCCTAAAGATTTTCTATTTTTTCCCTAAAAGTTAAATGCTTTACATTTAATTCTGCATCTATTTTGATAATTTTGCATAAGAAACTATCTTGTTTCAAGGTTCGTTCTTTCACTGGGTGGGCAATAGTTCTAGTACCACATGCATGCATGCATACACATACACACACACACACACACACACACACACACACACAGGTTGACCAAAAAATGTATACACATTTTGGCTAGGCACAGTGGCATACACCTGTAATCCTAGCACTCTGACAGGTCAATGTGGAAGGATTTCTTTAACTCTGGAGTTCAAGACCCGCCTGAGCAAGAGTGATACCCAGTCTCTACTAAAAATAGAACAACTAGCCAGATGCTTTGTCTCATGCCTGTAGTCCCAGCTATTCCAGAGGCTAAGGCAAGAGGATTGCTCAAGCCCAAGAGTTTGAGGTTGCTGTGAGCTATGATGCCAGGGCACTTTACCCAGGATGACATAGTGAGACTGTCTAAAAAAAAAAAAAAAATGTATACACATTTTAAGAGATGTTATCTATGTGTGAATTTTTAAAGTTTACTTATGGTAATGGTATGATTACTACAGTCACTTAAAGGCTGCCATAAGCAAATGACTGCTAGCATCACCACACCACAGGAAGAACAATTGAAGAAAACAGCAGAAGTATGGTTGTCATTAGAGGAGTGCAAGACCATTTTGAAGTGGGATTTAACATTTTACAAGGTTATGGAAGTACAATGACAATGGAGGCATGAGTATGGGGGACTTAAAAAATGTGGTGTACCATAGAAAATTGGCCACACTGTGGTACTTCAGAAGAAATTGAAACACTATGCATAGTGATACAAGTGAACACTGGTCAATGTTGTCCAAGCAGTAGTTCATTGTAATTAGAAATGTATGGGTTTTGATGGTAAACATGTCTCTTATGATTGCAGAAGTCAAACGTGATTTCTATTAGTCTTTTGTTATCTGTATATATTGATTATTAAAATTTTAATACAATTTCTTGCTTTCTTAAGATGTGTATACTTTTTTGCACCCTCTTTATGTGTATGTAACACACATTGTTTTTATGACTAAAAATATTGTATACATCATGGTTTGAATTGATTTTTTATTTTTGTCAAAAATAAATGAATTGGGGCATTTAGGTGGATATATTTCTGGGCTTCAGACTACAGTGATTCTTATTTTTTTGTGTTAAGCTTTTTAAGCTATTTTACCCTAGATATTTTTATTTTCTATGAAAGTTTTAGGTAAAGCTTTTCTATCTGTACAAAAAAATAATTTCCACAATTGTGAATGAAATTGTGTTAAATTTGTACATCACTGTGGGGAGAATTGATGTGTTAACTGTATTGAGTCTTTTAATCTCAAAACCAAGTAAATTTCTCAATTTACTTAGTCCTTTTTATGCATTACATTAGCATTTTTCAATTGCATATTTTATATCCTGTATCTTTTTTAGTTTTATGCTAAATGTTTTATTTTTTTATTACAAATGATACTGCATTTTAATTTAAGTTTCCACACATATGTTACTATGTAGATAAACAGTTTTCTTCTTCATGTTTTGTATTCTGCAATATTGCTAAATTCACATATTGATTCTGTAAGTTTTTTATAGATTACTTGAGCTTTTTCACAGAGATATTTCTTTTAAACATATAGTTTTATTTCTTCCTATCCAATCTCTATGATTTCCATACCTTTGCCTTACTTTATTGTGTTTGCTATAACTACCAATATTATGTTACATAATGTTAGTATGGAAAAATGTCCTTTCATTATTCCAATCTTAAAATATTCTTTCACCATAAAGAATAATGTTGGTTATGGGTTTTCTTGTAAGCTCTTGTTTCAATTTTAGAAATTTGTCCTCTATTCCTTCCTAGATTACTAAGGTGTTTTTTTCCATTAATTTATACTTACTTACATAGTCATTATATCAAATACTCTTTCTGCCTCTGTTGATAAAATAATTTTTTCTTCTGAACCTTTTAATATGGTAGATTTGAATTTATTTGATTTTTCAAATCTTGAAATAGTTCTACATAACTAGTATAATTACGTCTTGCTCCTGGGTGTCTAATACTGTCATACAAACAATGAAAATTGATTTGTTGGTAATTTCCTGAGTTAATTTTCACCAGAGTTCATGAGACATATTGCTCAGTTTCGTCTTTTTTTGTTTTGTTTTTCTTTTTTCTGTTCATTGTTTACTGTCTTTGATTTATTTTTATAATAGGGTAATACTAGCCTCATAAGGTAAGTTCGGAAGTAAAACCTCTTCCATTTTCTGGAAAATGAGTAAATTTGTAGCCTGTTTTGTAAAATTATTCTGTTAAGTCATTTGGGCCTTGGGGAATTTTGTGTGTGTGTGGACCATTAATTGTCCATTAAAGTTATTTAACATTTATACACATATTCAGTTTATATTTAATTTGTTTTGCTTTGTTATTTTTAAAGAGTTTTCTAATTTACGCTCAGATATTTAACTTATGAGTTTAAATTTGTTCATTGCATCTCTGCCTTTAATTTTTATGAAAAGTAAATTTATTTCAGGTTAATATAAGGGTACAAACAACCAGGCCAAAATATTTGATTTTGTTAGGTAGAATCCCACTTGTGGTTATATCCCAGACCAAAAAGTAGCACCAAACGCCCTCACATCCTGCCAATACAGTGAGTGCACCCCACCTCCCTCCATTCTGCTCTTTTATTACCCTCCAACTTAAATTGAAATGAATTTCTCTTGGGGCAGTGCCTGTGACTCAAAGGAGTAGAGCACCGGTCTCATATGCTGGAGGTAGTGGTGGATTCACATTAGTATTGAGTACATTGGATGATTGCTTTTCCATTCTTGTGAAGAATGTATTTCAACTCCATCCAGGAAACTATAAAAAATGTGAAACCACCATCTTTTCATGGCTGAATAGTATTCCATGATATACATATACCACAATTTGTTAATCCATTTCTGAGTTGATGGACATTTAGGTTGCTTCCATGTCTTGGTGATTATAAATTGAGCTGCAATTAAACTATGTAGTGCAAATATCATTATGATAAAATGATATTTATTTCTTCTGGGTAGGTGCCTAGTAGAGGGATTGCAGAGTCAAATAGGTGATCTAATTTGAATACTTTGAAAATTCTCAACACTTCCCCCCAGAGAGGATTTACCAGTCTGCAGTCCTAACAACAGCATACAAGCATTCCCCTCTCCCCATGTCCACATCAGTATCTGCAGCTTTGGAACTTTATGATGTGGGTATAGGTGAAATCTCATGGAGGTTTTGGTTGGCATTTCTCTGATTATTAGGGACAGTGAGCATTTTTTCGTATGTTTGTTAGCCATTCATCTGTCTTCCTCAGAGAAGGCTCTTTCTGTTCATGTCTCTTACCCAGTGGTAGATGGGATTAATTAGAATTCTCTGTAAATCCTAGTTATCAAGCCTTTGTCAGATTCATAATATTCAAATATCTTTTCCAATTCTGAAGGTTGCCTCTTTGCTTTGGTTGTTTTCTCCTTAGTTGTATAGAGGCTTTTCAGTTTAATTATGTCCTATTTATTTATTTTTGTTGTTTCAATTGCCCTGGAAGTCTTCTTCATAAAATTTTTCTCCAAGCCAACATCTTAGAGTTTCTCACACTTTCTTGTAGGATTTTTTTCTTTTCTTTTTTTTTATTATAAATAATAGCTGTGTACATTAATATGATCATGGGGAACCATACACTTGGTTCGTAGATCGTTTGACACATTCTCATCACACTGGTTAACATAGCCTTCCTGGCATTTTCCCAGTTATTTTGGTAAGATATTTACATTCCACATTTGTCAAGTTTTACATATACCCTTGTAAGATGCACCACAGGTGTAATCCTATCCACCCCCTCCCTCTACCCACCTCCCCCCTCCCTCCCCACCTTTTCCCTTTTTCCCCTATTCTTAGATTGGAACTGGGTAATAGTTTTCATGTGAAGGTCCTAAATTAGTTTCACAGTAGGGGTGAGTACATTGGGTACTTTTTCTTCCATTCTTGAGATACTTTACTAAGAAGAATATGTTCCAGCTCCATCCATGTAAACATGAAAGAGATAAAGTCTCCATCTTTCTTTAAGGCTGTGTAGTATTTCATGGTGTACATATACCATAATTTATTAATCCATTAGTGGATAGATGGGAATTTGGGCTTTTTCCATGACTTAGCAATTGTGAATAAACATTCTGGTACAAATATCTTTATTATGTTTTGATTTTTAGTCTTCTGGGTATATGCCCAGTAGAGAAATTGCAGGATTGAATGACAGGTCTATTTTTAGATCTCTAAGTGTTCTCCATATATCTTTCCAAAAGGAATGTATTAATTTGCATTCCCACCAGCAGTGCAAAAGTGTTCCCTTTTCTCCACATCC